>BHFT01007238.1:0-18522 GCA_004320025.1 Laticauda laticaudata
GAACGGATGCATCGCGTTAATCAACGGATGGCAAGTGTTTCTCTCCATTTTACATCCTCTTTCCATCCGTTGGTACAGTGTGACAGGGGCTTTAGCATTTTTAGTTGATATGTGCATATCTCGGGAGAAGACATATTTTTGCTCCATAACAATTCCTTGTGAAAGGGGGAATACTTGGGATATAATAGTGTCTAGAATCAAAAATAATTGTTATTTATGTTGTTATTTTATGTCTGAAAGTTCATTATCTTCTGTACCTATCAAAACTTATTGATGTTTGGTCATTTATAATGCTATTTATTGTAAAGCAAATCTGTATATTAAGTATGGACTCTGATTTTTCTTTAGAAATGGTTAAGACATTATTATTTCTTTGTAATTTATAGTAATAATAACTGTTTGTTAAATCATTTTAAATATGCCAGCATAATTTCAATGAAACTTCCTGATAAGTAGTAAATATATCATTTTTAAAATGCTAGATAAAAATATATCATATATGAGCTGGTGTGTTATGAGGTGGTTATGGGAGATTTTTCCATTAATTTATTGCCATGAACTGGTCACTTCCTTATAGTGAAAGGCTTCACTAGTGCTCCCTTGCTGTGTAGGGAGGCCGTTAAGATATCTGCAGCAGATGTCTGATGAATTCAACAGGTTTCCTAGCAGTGCTTGAGCAGTTTCCCAGTAATTTGACTCTGAGTTTGACTCTGTTAGTACATTCTTGACTTCTGGAATATAAAAGTGATCAGGTCATTCAAGATGCCACTGAAACACATATCATTGCCTGCCAATCCCACGTGGCTATTATGTTCACTGACAAACTCATATAAATTATCACAAATATGTGATAATATGATCAGAGACATGAATAAGAGCTTAATGAAGCGATTGGAGGTTATGAAACACTACTCCATTCTCAATGTATTTGGAGAATGTTGATCAGCTGTCCTGCTCAGAGTGTTCTGATGATTATACTTCTCTCAACCAATATTATGGGTTAGGAATTCTGGTCCATACATCTTAAAGTTGCCAAGTTTGAAAAACATTGGTCCAAATCATAGCCAGTTTCTTTAGTAGTGAAGTCACTAGGCTGAAAACTGGGAAAATGTCAATTCTAGTTCCACCTTAGCACAAAGCAGCTGGATGAGTTTGGGCCAGTCATTTTCTCACAGCTCTAGGAAGGAGGCAATAGCAAGCCATTTATGAAAAATGTTGCCCAGAAACTTCAGTCACCAGGTGTCAAAACTGACTAAGGCAAAATAAAATAAAACAATAAAATAAATAACCCATTCAAGCACCAGTTTCCTCTTAGATGCTGACAAGATATAAACACTTAATTTCAGTTGTGAATGTTGTTTTACATGCATTCATCCTGTGACCTATCATATCAGTGAAAAGCTGCAGTTAAATATTTTCCAACTCATATGTATGGTTTCTGCATGTGAAAAAAAAATGACAAGGGAAAACCCTTAGTTGTGATTCTCCACCTGCATGTTGAACTGATATAATGCCACAAGGATGACACATGGTTCATTTCCTCCCTGTGTATTTTTCACATTAGGTTTGAGAAATGGTTCTTATGTTTTTATGGACAGTGTTTGCCTAGTTTGTTTTGTAGAAGCTATTTAATTAAACTATATACATTCCTAGCATATTTTCTGAATGTATATTTGTTTACACCATCTGCTGAAATGTTTAAAGACTTAAAGACTATGATGCTGGCTAGTTCTGGAGCTGAGACTACAGTACTCAGATTGATAACATAAGAATATGGTTTAGGAATGGTATTTGTGAAATAAAATTTAAGTTGTAATCTCAATTTGTTTCATGGGGTAAAGGGGTAAAGTTGGGTTAGTTCTTATAAAATCTGCATAATTAGACCTAGTTAAATTCAGTTTTAAAATGGAATACCAAACCACTTAATAGCAAGCACTTGGCCCAAACTCTCTTCTAGGAGGGAAAAAAAGATGTATGGTATAAGAAAGCACACTGATTTGTTTTTTTGGTAAAAAATTTATTTGGGTTTTCACAAAACATAATACAAATAAAATATCTTTTTTGAGAATAGCATGGTCCCGGGTTATCACTTCTCCATACAGACACAAACTCAATTTCATATTGATCTTCATGCTCTATTCCATATCTTATTACTATTTTAACATTTTCTCAATAATTTTTCCCTTCCCTTAGTTTTCTCAACCTCGCTTTTAATTATCTCATTCCTTTCTAAATTCAATTATATATATATATCTTTTTTGAAGTTTCAATATCTATCTCATCATTATATTTGTACTTTTGTCTGTCTTGTTTCAATTTCATATTTTCTTTTCTCATTAAACAATATTTTCTCCTGTAGTTACTGATTGGAGTATGACACCTTTGTATCTTTTAATTTTTGTCCATTCAACTCTTATTTAAAATTTCTTTATGCCTTTACATTATAACATGTCAATATAACACATTTAACTTCCAGTCGAATCTCGCTGGTACTATTACTTAAAATACACACTCAGGTTTTTTAAAGAGAAAGTATATATATAATACTAATAATAGAATAAAATCTTAATTCTTTCCAATTCAGCTCCTATCATTATGTTAGTTATAATCTTTTAATCATCTTCACCACATTTCTTTTCAACTGGGATATTAATACTTCCCTTACAAACTCGCTTATAATTTGTCATAATTTTGTTTCATATTTCTTTCATTCTTTCCATCTTCAACTTAAATGTTTTATAACTTCGTTAATAATCAATTAAAAAATAGTTCCCATGCCTTTCCTAATTTCATTCTCTATTCTTCTATTATTTCATTTATTAACAAACATTCCATTACATTACATTAGTATTTTATCTATCATTTTAATCACACTTGTTTAATATTTTATAAGTTGATTATCTATTTCTGAAACTATAAACAATAGGCTATCTTATGAAACCTCTTGACCAGCAATCCCTCTTTCACTTGTGAATTGGATATTCCACTGTTCGACCCTATTTTAGTCAGTGCTGCTGTTGTCTTACTAAATAGTACGTGAACTTTATATCCTTCTAATAATCATCTTAGTTACCCAATTTCTCTCCACCTTATCAATCCTTTCATATATATCCTGGTTTTCTGTCTTTATATAACTGTTTACTCTTTCCTCTTACGGCCCTCTTGCTTCTACCCAATACCCTTGTTTTGAACCCCTTCTAGGTCTGTTCTGAATTCTAAGGTTCTTCTATCTTCTGGGAATCCTCTCTTCTGTTTCTTTCCTTATGTTGTTAATTACTTTTTCAAAACTATGTTCTTTTTTAATCAGTAAATTCTCAGTCGAAATGTTCCTCTTTTCCCCCCCTTTCCTTTTCTCTTCCCCACGCAAGAATTCTACTGTGGTCATTGAAGAATGTTCCTTCTTTTCGCCGCCTTACTTGTTCTATAGGTCATATTTCTTGTTGTCTTCTTCTCATCAATTCAGGATGCTCCATTTTATAAAAATTGTAATAGAAGTTCAAAATACCCTCTTACTTTCTTGTGCATCATCTTTCTGTTTTTAAAGTATCCATTGTTCAGTTCTTCCAAGAGTGATACCATTTTAAAAAACTTTTAACAACCACCCAGTTGATTTTTAGTCCTTTAAGATCCAATAACCAAGAATCCAAAAATCACACAAGTTTCCAATAAAATTCAAACTTTTCTTCTTGCTTGCTTCTTTTTCCACTTTCTCTTCCCTGGAGTTCTATTATCTTGTTAAAAAAGTTTCAGTGGCATGGTATCTTTTAGGTATCTTGTTAAAATTTCAACTATTAATTCCTTTTACTTCCAGGCGCGTCTCCTCCATTTGTTTCCAGCAATCCCATCCTTTTGTTTTTTTCTTTTTCCTTTTCCTTTTCCTTTCTTTAAAAGGTTTTTGAAAATCCTAGAAGTTTTATATTATCCCTTTAAACATTTTATTTTCAAGCTTAAATGCCTGTTAATGTCAAGTGGAATTTTTATCAGTTTCTCTTCTTAAATCTCTTATAGTTTCAATATCGCGGAAGGAAAAGAAACAAAAAACCAAATACTTTTCCCTTCTCCCTCTTCATCGCCGCTTCAAAATCTTCTTTGAGAGCAATGTTATTTTTATAGTTCAAAATTCCAGGGTACCTTTATTTTGTTGCTTGTGTTCTTGTTCGACCTGGTCAGCCAAAAACATTCTCTCTTATCTTCAGCTCCTGCACATGTTTTTCTCTGGTCGCTTCTTCTTTTGAAGTGGCCATATTCCTGAGCCACTAGCTGCACACTGCCTTTGGGAAAGACGAGTAATGGCTTAGCTGGGGCGGAAAGATGCGGCTGCATTTCTGAAGGAGGAAATGTTATTCTGTTACTACGAGGAGGGAATCTAGTCCTAAGTTTTTGTAACTGGCTGGCAGTCTCCCCCCTCTTCACCACCTCTATGGGGTGGCTTAGCCCCAAAACCAGCTGGCTCAAGGCGCTCCAGCAGTGAGCATGGATTGAAACTGTGCATGATCACAGATTTTGGTCCGTCGCTGAAGAAGCTCAAACTGGAAGTCAAAGCACACTGATTTATAATTTTGGAAGCAGAGATGCAGAAAGGGATCTTCATTCAGAATAAAGGGGATATTTATAAAGGTAAAAGTGCCTCAAAGTCATTTAAATCATTCCAGACCTTCCACATTTAAAACAAAAAATAAATATTGTATATAACATGCTTATTATGTTTATAAACAACTTAAGGTGGTGAAAACATCTAATGATTTCTTCTTGCTTCTATTTTACCCATAGGAATAACTTTATTAGTTGAGTTGGACTGACAGAGAGTGCCTAGCCCAAAGTCATCTAAGCTGGCTTTATTGGTGAAGGCAGAAGTTGAACTCATGATCTTTTGCTATCTAGCCTAGTGCTTTAACTATTAGACCAAACAGGTTCTCAAATTCTCAAATGGATGAAACAGCTCAGATTAACCACCATAGTCTTGTCATATTACTGCCCATGCTTTTGTAGCTTTGAGGGAGGGAGGAAGGAAAGCCTCAAATAAAAACTAGATTGTTTACTCCCCAAATTACCTTTTCTGTAATTTGTATGGATCCATACGATTCTTTGGGCTTCCCCACACAACCCATTTTTGGAGCGTAGCAACCAACACCACACCCTTCTATGACAAATGTGATCTTTGCACACATTTTCCCTCTGCATTTTTAAAGTACTCCTTTGCCTCTATTTTAACTGGTGGGCTTACTTCATTACAGACTAACCTCTAGTAGTTCATTGGCTGCTTTGCATAAGTTAATTGTTTTTACCATGAACTCTAATTTCTTTAAACAATAGCATAATGTCAATAACAATTGCTTTCTAAATTAAAGACTAATGGTACAAAATCTGTCTGTTTTTAATTCCTATTTTTCTTTCCTTGAACTCACTATTTTTCTTTGTACATTTTTTTTAAATTTTCCAGTGGTACACTATTTTATCATTTTTCTAGTCTCTCTCAAGGAAAAAGAGTTTTCAAAGGCAAATGTTTCTGCCAGGGTTTTGAACTATCAACCTTCTATTTACAAGGCAAATGTTAGAAGAAGAATCTTTACAACATTTTGGTTAAGACAATTTTAAATAGATACTAGAATAGCAACAGGGCAGTACTGTAACAAATGGTTTTTTTTTAATATTAAAGGCGCACCTGCATTTTGATAGTTTAATTTTGTATATGTGTCTTTGTTTATGTAAAGATACACACAAACACAGATACAGACACACACATTTTTCCACAAGTCTTGCCCACCAGAAAGAACAATTTGCTGCTGCTTTCCTGGAAGATGGGAGTACAGGAAAACAGGAATTGTCCAATAGAAAGTTGTATTAGCTTACGTTCTGGACTCAATACCTGCCAACCTGTTATCAAACTCTCAGTCCTGACAAGATTTCTTAAATTGCCCTCTGATTCATAAAAGAAATGCTGAAGGCTTTCTCTTCGACATTAAATATCTGTTTTAAAGCAGCATTTTGTATCTTATTTATTTCTAAGCAGAACTTTTTTTTTTTTTACCGGAAACCATTTTATCTTGGGCATTTGCCACAAAAACAGTAGGGGGGGGGGTTGGAAAGGAAGTAAAAAAAAGGCAAGAGGAAGCTGGTAAAGAACAGAATAAATAAATCAGCAGTTTTGTATGTCATTTGTATCTAAAATTACATTTTAAATTGCTGACAGTCCTCAATGTAATATTAAAAAAGGATATGTTCTAAAATAAAGTGAAGAAATATGTCAGAATGTGATTATTTTACAGTAAACCGTCAACAGTAATTTCTTTAAAAATGTTTGCATAAAACAGAAATGTTTCATTTGTATGCTATTTCTAAACATCCCTCAGCAGAATTTCAGAAATAATTCAGTGAATATTGAGAATGATCCCACAAAAATAAACTGCAAACAAATATAAAAATAAGTTCGGTGGACTTGGAAAATAATTTGCATCCTTCGTTAAGGATTTATCTCTGAATATGGAATTCCATTTTTTATTTGTGACAATATGCTGTGCCAGCATCATCCAGAATTTTTATTTATTTATTTATATTTATTTTTCACCCAGTTCTCTTTGTACCTAATCTCTTACAATTGTGGAAAGATTGGGAATATCCATAATGCATATTGAAATGATATTGATTATAATTTATTGAATTTCTCTTTTACCTTCCCTCTAGGAGTGCCAGATAATATAGCACATTTCATTATTTTATTCCCAGATTTTTAACAAAATGCCCCATAAATTGGGATGAAAGAAAATATTTGACTCAAAGTGACCCTGCAAATTGAGTAATTGAGCAGAACTTGAAATTATGTGTCCTAGATTTGGGTCCAACTTCCAGTCACCATGCTCTTATATTTAGAATAAAGAAAGAAAGTAAGGTTCATGTACATATGTTAGTAATGTCGGACTATAGTGATTCATTTAAAGATTCCAGAGAAAGAATTAGTGGCAACCTTACTAAATGTTGCCATAGGAGACTTCTCTATTTATAAAGTGGCTGTCATTGTGAATGTAGCCAGTCCCAAAAATTCATTACCCAATAGATATACTAGTTCTGCCATCCTGAATGTTCTCTACTATTGGACTTTTGCTATGGTTTATCAACAATAAAGAAATATAAATTCAAAACCAAAAATATTAAACTTCTGTATTCAGCTGTTCTAAATTAGAATGCACAATCAACATGATAACTATAGACATTTTGTAATCACTGTTCATCCCAATTGTCATTTCAATTATCATTTATGTGATTGAATTTCTCATCTCTTTCAAATATGGTGAGATTATGGTCCTTAGATTTGGCAGTTGAGACAGACTATTTCTTCCCATCATCATTTTTTTTTATTTCTTTCAGTGTTTGCTTTAATTTATTTCAAGGTATCTTTTCATTCCTGAATATTTTCTAATGCTTCATTTAGAATCTATATGACATATAATAATCATGATTTAAAAATTTTCCTACTGGATGAAAAACTATTTTGAGACAATTAAAATGAAATACATGGTCAGAGTTAGACTTTTAAATCTTTTTGAAATTACTATGCTAATTTGAACTTCAACTGCGGCTTCTTGCAGAAGAGTGATAAAGATTGAAGTGCCCTCTTTATTTCTATCAAGGAGAATGATAGCATCACTACATGAGCATAGAATACACTATATGTGCCTGCTTAAACTGTTCAGGGAACATAATTCTCTTCTAATTAAATTCTGCTTTAATTAAATTATTGACCAATGGGGTTTTGATACAAAGGTAAGAATGATCAGACAACAAATACTTGTTGTACCTCTAAACATTTCTCATTCTAGTTCTATGTTAAATTGCTTAAAATCAATACCTGTACATATGAACCAGGCCTTGTTTTTATGTTTCTTCCCCAGATATTGCAGCAGAAATCCCCCTGATTTATTGCACTTTTACCAGGATTAAAGTCTTCCTGTACTGTAGAGTTGTAATTGCAGGAATGTTCCTTTCTTGGATGGCAATCCTCAGATAAAGAATGTTTACAAGCAAATACAACTCAGGCAAACAAAATCACTAATCTAAAGGAGGATTAGAGAGAGTAAACATATGTTAGAACTTTAAGCTAGAGAATAATTAATTGTGTTAATTACTATTATGCTAAAGCAGTAACAAAGTTAAGCAGTAACCAAAGTTTAACCATTATGGAAGATTATAAAATGTGTATAAAATACAAGACTAGCTCCAATAAAGTTCATCATGATTCGTTGATCATGATCAATACCCTCGCCCTGCCGTCATTACAACAAGTGGCGCATGTAAAGGGACCCTCTACTTTGTCCGGCCAAGGATTTGGTGCAACCTTCAACCCTTTGTGGCTTCTTCAACCTTTTGGTCTGTAAGTATGGAGTCTTTTGCTTTCTGAAGGAACAAAGGAAGCATGGTAGATGAATTAGGCATTTGTTGAAGAAGAATAATACTGAGGTACACAGAGAGAAATCTCTTAAGTGCTGGTTCCAGGAGATTGGCAACTCAGTGCCTATGGTTCCCGAAAGGCTTCTTTAAAATTAACTGATTGGAAACATATTGGAGAAAAACATTGCATACTGAGCAAAAATAGAAGTTTTGGCAGGTGTGGCATTTATGTAGGCATGCATTTGAAAAATTTGGTCACAATGAACTTTCTCTTTTAACACTTCACCATCACTTTATATCAATGCTGTCATTTGTCCCCCTTCTTCCACCTGAATATATGTCTTCAATTCCCCCAGCTCCTGCAGATACAGGGCAAAAGCCATCAATGACTCTATCTAGTTTCAGTCATCTTCTTTTCAGAAAAATGGTAGAGACTGTAAAAAGGATGCCTCTGTCTCAGGAACAAGAGCTTGCAGAATCACTGTCTGTTTGTCCAGTATAATATCATCCTGGTTTCAGGGGCCACAGCCTTGGACTTCAAGTAGGCAGAATGGAGGGTTTGCCTTATCAAATCTTTAAGAGAGTTAAAAAAGGCAGTTTATAGACAAATGGCTATCTGGCACACACAGCCAGAATCCAAAGCTGCCTTTCCCATCACTCTCTGGACTCCTCCAGCAGTCTTCTCACTCGTCCCCAGCCACAGCTGACTGATATATGGGCACTGGGATCAATTTAATCAACTCAAAAGAGGAATTGAGTTTAAATCTCCCATTGGATATTAATAAAAATAGTTCAATCTCAATTAAAGGTCTCTTCTTTCCGGATTAATTGCTTAATTTTGCCATCATTCCTTCTGCACAACAAAAGAGGATGACTCTTTGTTGTGCCTGGGGTAATAAGATTCAGATTACACACTGGTATCGTCAATGAGATTCAGAATTTGGGTGAATCTTCCTCAAGTTCTTCCTTGTAATTCTTCTGTTTCTCAATTAGCTTCTTCTTTCATATGAAATTCTCATTTCTGGTATAAGTAAATCGTGGGGATGCCAGGATTTGGATCAACTTCTTTATACAAGTGCTACTTCATCAGCTGAACTCTCTTTATTCCTTTGTTAACTGCTCTCGCGCTAGAATAAATCAACCATTTCCAAGGGCTTATTGGATACTGGAGCAGATGTTACTGGTCCATCTCCTCTTTACAGGGCCAGTTACAGTGTGCCAAAAAAATATCGACAAAAAGTTTTTCTTCATTGTGGGGAATAGGAGGTTGCTATCTAAGCTGCTTGGCAAAGAATGTTCAAGAATTAATGTTACAACATTGCTGGTAAGGTCCTTTTTCTACAACATACACTTCTAATATTCATACAATATTTGGGGTCATTATATCCTTTTCTCTTCTTATGCTCGCATATTATTTTGAGGATGGCTCAATCTCTTAAATGGCTCGTTCTAACGCCAGTTTGGGTGCAACAATGGCCATTATCAAGGGACAAAACTCGCTGCTTTACAACAATTGGTCAAGCAAATTGGCTGGCTGGTCATATAGAAACTTCTAATAGTCGCTTGAATAGGCTCCTGGTTTTTGTATAAAAAAGAAAAATGGAAATGACTTTTACAATGTGGTCCTACAAATCTAACTTAATTCTAATTTTTAATAATTATTGGTAGTTGATCTTAAAGACTGCTTTTGTTTTACTATACGTTTGAGCCCAAGACAAAGAAAAATTTGCATTTTAACTGTCCTAGTTTTTAATAAAGCTGCCCACAAAACGATATCATTGGTGAGGTTGCCCATCAGGGAATAGCTTAATTCCCCTAACTTTGTCAATATCTTCATATTTATGCGTTAATGCCTTCAACCCCTTTCGGAATAAATTTCCTTGCCTATTAGTCTGTCATTATATGGACTGATATATTGATCAGAAAGACCCCAGATTTTGATGAATCTAAGGTTTGTATAAAGAGTTAACGGATATTGTGCACAACAGGGATTGTATATATGCCTGCAACAAAATTCAAAAGGTTAGAATTTCTATAGCCTACCTTAAGGACATAGAAGTTTGCAACAATTCCTCCATTCAATCTCTTCCTGAATTACAAGTACAGAAATGCATATACATTAGTACAATGGCAAAAATTACTTGGCAATTATTAATTGGGCATGCCCATTCTTCTACATTACAACTGGTGATATGTTGCCTTTAATTTCAGTCTTTGAATGGAGCACAGTCACCAGGAGATCTAGTTGTTTAACTGATCTTTCAAAGAACATGCCTTCAAGAAATATTGATAAGTTTAAGCATCGATATGTGGCAGATCTCATTAGCATAGCTTTCACTCGTACAAAAGTTGAACATGAGCATTTTGATGATGATTTCAGAATCATATCAGATAAAACCTTTTTTCAATATGTGGGAAATTTGTTGTATTCTTTACCCAAAGATTCTAGAATAGTGGTTACTACTACTTTAAATCTGGCCTTTTCTTTCAATTTTTGTGTGAAATCCTATTTCTAAAGCTCTTACAGTCTTTACTGATGGATCACCTGGGATTGCGGTTACGCACCATAGAAGATCCTTTCTACTCAACTAGCACGTGGGTTCCAGCGTGCTGTGTTCATTCTGTATTATGGCATGGCATCAGGGCCTTCACAACCCGATTCCAGATTTCAATCTTCACCTGAATATGGAAGTCTGTCTTCACAAGGTCCCGCGCCCTCAACCCATCACTTGGGGCCAGGTTAAATCTACTAGATATCAAGCTCAGCAACAACTGCAGCAGGCCTCATTACTCAGACTCCTGAAAATCTTGTTGCTGTTTTTGCTATTATTACTGCTAATTCTGTTACAATTTTACTTTGTATTTTCTTGTTTATGGTTAATGGTGTTTCTGCTCAAAATTGACACTTCTGTGGTTCATCTTAACCCTAATTTGTGGGTTCGTCATGCCCAATACATGTTTTTGACCCATGGCACAAATATTACTTTATACTATGAGCCCCCAATGGCATTTGGTCAAATTTCTTTTAATCCCTAACTTGATCATGTCTTCTACATTTATTGTCTCGCAACTTCAATCTATTTCACACTCGCATGGCTATTTCCTAAACCCCCTTATGAAATTGAATTCTGTCCGTTGGTGTTACTTGAAAGTTAGTCAATTTACAAGGGGGTCTGTGTTTCTGTTGTTACGCTAAACACACTTGGCTTCATAATTGGTCTGATTTATGATGCTGCTCTCAGCACATATTAAAAATGCTAGGGAATTATAGTTATTGTTCTGACACTACTATTGGTTGTCAGGTATCCTTTAATTCTTCTTTACATAGAATTAATATAGCTCCTGATATGTATCCTGACAATTTTCCTATTTTAAAATGCCCTCTGATCAATCTAACACAAGGACCTATATGCACTGATTGGCAGCTTAAGATCCTAATATGTGGTTCTTTTTTGATAAATATGCTTACAAAATGTTTATCCTCAGAATTATCAATGTGCAACTATAGTTATTTTCTACTCTACCTGTTCGAATAGGTATGTTTTCTATCAACTCGACAGCGCCGTTCTCTCTGGACGCCTACGGATGCTAATCGATGAGTCATTATTGACACAACAATATAAGTCTTCATGGTTTTAGATTTGCCGTGCATTGGCAGCTGCGCGTTACAGGAGTCTTACTCTAGCTCTATTCACTGCATAATTGCTGCAGAGATTACATATTCACGTAGCGATCGCTAGGTTCTTGGTTGGCTCACTGCTTAGGACCTTTGGAAAGCTCGCACTGTCATGCTTGATCAGTCTGGACTTTGATCTATTTGCGTTGCGTTTGTGCTTCAGGATTTGCAGATGAAATAGAAGACTTAAATCAAATCTGACTATACAGCAGCATACAGATCTTATTAGGTCTTTATAGCCGTCAGGAAACAGTTGTGTATGTTAGTTTGGACACCGTGGATGTGCTGTGCATTTTTCATTCTTTGAATAAAACTATTGAGGATGGAGCTTGCCAATTTACAATCATACATTCAAAATAATATCCATACTCATTACTCACCTTTTGAGTGGCTAACCAATTGGCTCCCTGATTGGTCTTGGCTCAGACAGTTTTTGTTTTATGTTATAATTATTATTATTGTACTAATTGCAACCTGTTTGTTTTATTCAAAGTATTCCAAATTTATTCACATTGTTTCCGTCCTGCTTCCCCTATCTTAATCCTCTACAATTGTGATACATTCATAAATCTTTGAATACTCCATTTAAAATAAAAAACGGGGATTATGTAGAGTTGTAATTGCAGGCAAAGTTCCTATCTTGGATGGCAAACTTCAGAATAAAGAATGTTTACAAGCTAAATACAACTCAGGCAAACAAGAAATCACTAATCTAAAGGAGGATTAGAGAGAGGAAGTAAACATGTTAGACTTTAGCTGTAGATAATTAATTGTGTTTATTGGCGGCTATGTGTTAATTACTATTATGCTAAACAGTAACCAAAGTTAAGCAGTAACCAAAGTTAACCAATGATGGAGGATAACTACAAGACTAGACTCCAATAAAGTTCATCATGATTCAGTCGATCATGATCAAATACCTCAACTGCCTCGTCATTACAACACTGTACATTTGTGGGAACTTCATCACATCTATAATCTTCCATTATAAGCACATCACATACACATTTAATTTAATAGAGGAATGCAGTGTTTTGATTTAAAGTAGGAAAGCTGCTCAGGTCTAACACAGCTCTTCTGACTGTCCCCTTCAGCAGAACTTTAAATAAATTCTTCTTCTTGGTCTTTCAATTAGTGTATAGTCTCAGGAAAATGGTGTTTGAGTTCAAGATGCACAAAAGATGACAGGGACATTGTACTGTGAGAAGGAAAAGGCATAGCTTGTATGAGAGAATTACAGAGTGTACTGGATTTGAAGCAACTTTCCTACTTTGAATCTAAATATCTGTACAATTAATGATCTAACTGTCAGATAAAATGCTAATCTTGATAAATCTTCTTAAATATTGAAATAATTATTGCTTTAATATTTATTTACCTATGTATGTAAATAATGAGAACTCAGTACACAAATAGGGAAATACAAATCTACAGAATGTACAGATATCATTTAAGAAAAAACAAGATTCTATGTCAATCTGGCTGAACCAGATATATCAAAATTAAGTTAAGGGTGTTTAAGAAATAAAACATTTATATAAACTGGAAAAATTCTGTCACATTTATGAGAAAAATGTTTATCTTTCTATTTTGTGGCATAACCGCGTTCCCTATGGCTCTTAGAGAACTGCCCATCACCTATTAAACAAAACTGAAGATATTCAAAAGTTACCTTTTTCTGCCCTATACCATATCAAATATATAAATTATAGTCACAAACAATTGTGCCTAATTCTTAAACCACTTCATGCATCGCTTTTCCTCCTAACCAGGCATTTTCCCATTAGGCATTCAAGAGCAAGAAAAGAGTAAATCTGGACCAAGGAAAATGGAAGAAAATCTTCTTTGAAGAGGAGGAGAAAGAGCAAGAGGAGGAGTAGGAAGAACAACCAAGGTAAAAATGAGAAGTAAAAGACAGTCAATAGTACGTTTTGATGTGGAAAGATAATTTCACATGATATATTAATCACAGAAGCATGTGTGTTTAGCTAAGCATGAAAACCTACCTAACCAACCACAATTTTATTGTTTTTTTTTTGAAAGAATTTTAAGATAACTGTTCTAAGGGTTGTCTATTGTTTCCAGTTTAATTCTGTGTTTCAGAAGTAATTTGGAGCAACCATCTAAAGGAGTCAACCACACCAAGATGATATCAAAATATGTTGAAATTATTCATGTATATCCTCCTTTAGTTTCAGAGTAGTTTCAATCTTATATCTCTTTGATCTTGAGGCGTGGTTTGGTAGGAATATCTGAAAAAACAGTTTCTAGGCTTTGAATACCCAGTCTCCCAAAATGTAGGCTACTTTCTACTTTCTTTACTGTTCTCTTTTTACCAGCAGGAGCAAAACTTTTGATTGAGGAAATTACTTATACTTAAGTAGGATTGTTTTTTGAGTCAGCCATCAAAACTATTAAATGTGTTTAACAACATTTTTTCTGGTCTTACTTCCTTTTTTAAAATTATTAGTCAACTTGTCTGTGTTTCATTGGTAGAATAAGTATAAATAAATAAATGACATCCCTTTTGATTGGCAAAATGTTAAACTTCTGTTAACAGGAATAAAACAAACTGACAGTGCCATAGTGATGTATCGAGAGTAAACATTACATCAATCAAGGAAAAAAACCCTAATTGTACTTTCCCATCACTCCTAATTCTTCTGCTTAGTTTCATCATAGTTTATATTGCACAAGAGGCTGGTGATTTCTTGACATTATATTGCAAATATCAGGGTCATGTCATTCTTTTTTTTTTGCTTTTGCATGAATAAAATCTCAGTGTTTCATACTATTTTATATGTATGCACTGTCTAGGACATATTCATGTGACATATCTGTTGAAATAATGAAGTGTAAATTATTCTCATCCCTACAGATGGGGACCCTGCCTTGATTGGTTCAAGTATTGCATTACAGTTTTAAAAAGCTTTACATATCAAAGCTATAGATAATTTGGCCAAGCACTCTGCCTACTCAGTCATTGATCTTTAAAGGCTTTGATGCTGGGTGGAGTTATAGTCAAATCAGAAAGTACTTATAGGTAATTAAGGTTAATTGAGAAAGTTCAGTCATGCCCATAGGATTACTGCATTATGCATTCTGAAATATTATTTGCTATTACCAATAGAGCTTATAAGATATGAGCATTGGATCTAGAAAGCTAAATATTCCCACAATCTTACTCAACTGGATGTGTTGCACATTCTTTTTCAAAATCTCCATCCTGTGTCATAAAAACTGAAATTAAAATTTGGGAAAGATCAGGTATATTTTGAATTTATATCTGCTATTATCAGTGGACATTTTTGTTCACTTTTTTGATTTACAGCAATATATGTTTTAATCCATGAGCAAAAGAATTTGATAATTCCTTCAGAGATTTTTTTTTTAAATAGTAAAAATAATAGAGCTTCAGCAAAGAACTGGTGATCCATCTCTACTTATGTCTTGCAAATATAACAGATATTTGATTGTATTCTAGAGTATTCTGTCTGGTGCTTCAGGAAAACAGATATGCCAGTCTTGTGCCAGAGGTGGCTTTGTCTATCTTAAAACAAGCCCATCATTGTCCTTTCGTGTTTAATGCTCTATTTAATGATTTTATGAGTTCTAGCAGAGGCCAAAGAAGAAAAAGTTTACTGTGGGTAGGAAGAATGAAACCCTTGCAATAGATCTCACATGACAATAAACAGATTCTATTTCTTATTAAATATTTCTTTTATCACTGAGATTCAAAATGTTTATGAATAGTGAGTCTTGCAATTTATGAGAATAGATTACTTAGATACAGCAAAACAATAATAATATTAGTAGTAGTAATGTTTTATGGTACTTTCAAAATGAAAATATATTATGAGAAATCAGAAGCAACTAATAAAATGGGTTTATAGGTAATTGTAATTACAGTGTTTACAATACTGTATACTATTAATATAGGTAATAGAATAAACCTGGATTTAATGCTTTTACTATTGTTAATTTCACTCCCCCCCAGGTATATTGAATTCAACCCCAATAGGGCCAGTAACATTTATGGCATATCTGCTTGTCCAAAGGCATTTATTTTTTTTCCTAATGATATTTAGTAGCATAATTGTTTTTAACATGTCAGTTATCACAAAATGCTATTTTAATACTTTCATGCATCACTTAAAAACTATTAGATTTATTGTGTCCAATATATTTTTTCACTGGTTAATTATTCTCACTGTCAGGAAGTTTCTCCTTAGTTTTAGGTTGCTTTTCTCTGTTCAGTTTCCATCCATTGCTTCTTGTTTGNAAGCATGTGAGCCATTTCCTCTTTTCAATGTTCCATGAAAGTACATCTATAGTATGCAGATAATAAAGTCAAAAAGGTGAACATTTTTACAGAACTATAGATAAGTTGAGGCTGGGTGACAAGGAATGGCTGGGAGGGGAGGGGCCAGGTGAGGCACTCCTTGATATGAGTGACATTGAGTTGGACATGCCCATCCAGTAACATGACCAGCAAGCCATACCCACCCAGTCACTTGACCACCAAGCCACACCCATCCAGTCACATGACCACAAGCCATGCCCATCAAATAAGCCACACCCACAGAACCGGTAGTGAAAAATGTTGAAGTCCACCACTGGGTAAGGGGCAGGGGTGTCAAACTTGCGATGACACATTGTCACATGATGTATCTCAACTTTTTTCCTGTATGATAAACTGGGGGATAGGCGTGGCCAGCACGTGACACATATGCCCCACAGACTGCACGTTTGACACCCCTGGAATAAGGCTTCCTGCCTGAACGTGGGATTGGACTAGAAGACCTCCAAGGTCCTTTCCAACTGTGTATTGTATTATTTAATTAAGAATAATTTGATCTGTTGTTATTCAGGTTACACAGGAATTATGACATAGAGTTGTGTGCTGCCAATTCATCCCCCATAACCACAAGATCCTTGATCATTTTTAACCTGATGTCATTTCCTAATATGTGTCAAAAACTTGTGAATAATGCTACAACTTGTTCATTTTTTTTTCATGACAGTTACTAAAAATGATCTACAAAAAAAATGAATTGTGGCTGTAAGGTAAGAAACTGAAAACGTCTCTTTTAGGACAATGCTGAAGGGGCAGAAAATGACCTAATTTTTTGAGGATGAGTATAAGGAATCTCGAGGAAACAATAATTACATTACCACTTTTGTGTGTTTCCGCAATTTAAGAATTCAGAGAAAAATCTAGCTGTGCTGTCGCTCATCATTTTTGAAAAATCTCAAAGTACAAGGGTCAAGCTGAGAATACTAGCATACTTACATTTTAATATCTCTTTTCTCACACTGTTAAAAATTATTGACACTGAAAATCATGGGAAGCCCTCTAGTAAACGCCTAGAAATTCTGAATTTGATTCTTTTAAAATATATGTGTTTGGAATCTGTTGTACTATTAAATCAATACAATCAGAATTAAATTTCACTGTTTTGCTTGTTTTTGTGGAATGGAGGGAATCATAGAGTGGCATTATGGTGATGAGGAAAGAAAGAAAAGACCTATTGTCAGAGAAATTTGCTATATAATATTTGATATGGCCCAGTGACAGAAAGCATCTTAGGCTACTGGCTCTAGGACTAAGCCTCCAAGCAAACAAATACCTGGCTTTTCAAGAAATATCTTGCAAGCATGATGTCTACTGCATAAGAGAAAATATTATGCAATTTGAATATTATTTTATGATGATAATATCTTGCACAATATTTTCCTATTTCCATTCTACTGTATTCTAATCCCTTTATTGTTCCATTATTATTAAAGACTGTTCATTTCTGATTATTGTAATCTTAATCATTGAAATTCCTTAGTTACTGAATTCATTACATATAGCTTTCAAAAAATTGGTGCTATATCGATGTAATTTTGTGGATATTGTTTGTAATTTTGAAAATTCTGGATCTGTTTAAAAATTTAATCTCATACAATGACTCATTTGAAATCATACTTAAATACATGAAGAATCTTTTGTGCCTTTGGTGAATTGACAATATTTTTTACTTTTAAAAAAAACCCACCAATTATTAAGGACTAGCTGGGATTTCAGAAGAATTAAAGTGACTGCCATTTTAAAGTATGTGCATCTACTAGATCAAAGGCAATAAGAAATAGTGAAGTCAAAGAATGAAAAAGAAGAAAAATGTAAGAGAAGGAGTGGAAGAATCTGGGGGCAAAGAGGAATCAGCCTAGAGTCTCTCCATACCCACAAAGGGAGAAAATCCAACCCCTCTGAACTCCATCAATTCTTATCTTTTTTAAATTATTTTTTTTATATAAAATAAATCCATTCCATTTCAACTGTGTATGGATTAGGTACAGACTTCATGTGCTTATAGTTTATAATTAGTTTACAGTTTATAATCAGTGGTACACAACAAACTACTCCTAAAACTAAAATCTTATGGTATCTCTGGACAACTGCATAACTGGATAGAAGC
>BHFT01007239.1:0-21738 GCA_004320025.1 Laticauda laticaudata
GATAGGATTGGTTAGTAAAGTACCATTGCAATTGGCCTGCCTGATGGCGGGAAAACTTAAAGAGCTGTCATTGGCTGTGAACAGCCGCTATAAAAAGGGTTGCCATGGCTCCGGCAATGTTCTGTTACGAAGTCACTGAATTAGTTAAGAATAAAGAGCTGTTTGATGAAAACCGGTCTCGAGGACAGAACAGAAATCACTACTCATATCTATGCCTATAGACATACTGTATCCAGACCATCATGTGTTCAGATAGCCTTGTGTTGAATTATTTGGTATTTTTGTTTTGTATTTAGTTTAAAAGTTTAAAAATCATACTATCCCATAATATAATTTGGGGACTTTATATTGCTAGGTATTTGGTAATTTTTATGGTAACCAGAATGTGCTTGGTGGAGGATTATATAATAAATAATAAATAGGTTTATTAATAAATAGGTGAGAGCATTGAAACATAGTTGAAACAGGATCTTAGTCTTTGCCTTCCAAAGAAGCTTCACTACCATGGCAGGTATCATCACATATTTTTTTTTGCTTGCTTCATCTCAAGAAGTTCCAGACAGAAGCATGGAATCAACAGCTGGAAAGAAACCTTTATAGCATAAGCTCAAGCTATCTTTTCATGCAATCTTTGCATGGTAGAGAGACACCAGAATGGGACAGAATATCCATCAGATTATTGGGAAAATTCTTAAGTACCTTCTTGAAATTATCCAGGATGCATCAGGCATCTCAGATAGACCATCATAATGGGTTCATTGCCATGACAGAAACACAGGGAACCCAAAATCTCCAGTTTGGCTAGCAATAGATCAGTATAGCAAAAGGACATTTGTCAATATTCTTTAAATTCAGATCAAATTTGATCCAAGGTCCAGCATATGTTTGTCTTTTGGAGTTATAAGTATTTGTAAACAAGTTCTTGGGTACCTTAGAGGCAATAAAACCATGAGATAACCCAGTCTCTTCTCCCAAGGCATGGAGACAGAAAGTCTCCTGAGAATAAAAGTTTAAGGGACTCCAGCAGTAGCCCTGATATGACATCTACTCATGCAGAGCCATTGCCAAGCAGCAGGACAATTGTTACACAATAGCAGTTTTAACTTGACATCATACACACACACACACACACATATACACTGCTCAAAAAAATAAAGGGAACACTTAAACAGCACAATGTAACTCCAAGTCAATTATACTTCTGTGAAATCAAACTGTCCACAGAGGTAGCAACACTGATTGACAATTAATTTCACATGCTGTTGTGCAAATGGAATAGACACAGTAGAAAGCGCATAGCCAGTTAGTAAAACATCCCCAATTAAAGAATAGTTCTGCAGGTGGGTGACCACAGTAGCCAACTTCCTCAGTTTCCTTCATGCTCTTCTGGCTTGATGCGTGGTCACTTATTGGTGTAATGGCTGGCGTGGTGCTTTGCACTCTCAATACTAGCATGAGACGGAGTACTTGAAGCAACCCACACAAGTGGCTTAGGTAGTTGCAGCTCATCGCAGGAGGGCCGACCATCAATGCCAAGCGTGTGGCTAAGAAAGTTATGCCTATGTTTGCTCTCAGCGCGTCTAGTATCCAATCTGGATGCGCCGTACAGAGACAGCCAGTCCATCAGAAGACATGAGGAGCACGTTAGGAGAGGCGAGAGCAGAGGCCGCGAGGCATCAGGACCGCTACCTCTGTCCTTGCTGCCACAGGAGGGACAGGAGGACACTGCCAGAGCCCTGCAAAATGGACCTCCAGCAGGCCACAAAGGCTGCATGTGAACTGCTCAAAGTGCATGTGAGCTGGCTTCAGCAACATACTCCATGAGTGTGGCGTGTATGACAGGGCCCAACACCCGGTGGGGGTTGTGCTTACAGCCAAACACCATGCAGGATGTTTGGCATTCTGCCAGAAACACCGCCAAGACTGGCAAATTCACCACTCGGTGCCCTGTGCTCTTCCCGAGATGACAAGCACGGTTCCACCACTAGCCTACATGCTGACTATATGTACAGCGGGTCGTGATACGATGCCACTGGAGAATGTTCTCCTGCCACCTGCAACATCCTCCAGCACGACTGTCTTGCGCAGTGGGTCAAATAATGCGTTTGCCGAATTGGCATTCTTAGGGCCCGCGGGCTGCGGGCCTGCACAGCCCCTCCCATGTGCTCACCAGCAGGCCAGCCGCTGTAGCTAGCATTACCGTAGCCCAAGACCCCTTGTGAGAGCCATAATGCTGTCCGGTTGGCCCTGGGTTCCTCCCTAATCCAAGAGCAATGCCCTAGACCTCATATGCGCTGGAATGTGTCAGCAGCTTCCTGCAAGACGAACGGCAATGATGTATGGACTGGCCTGCCCATTCCCCAGACCTGAATCAATTGAGCCACATCTGGGACATTTCATGTCCTCGCTCCATCTACCAACACCATGTGCACCACAGGACTCTCCAGGAGTTGGCGGCATCTTTAGTCCGAGATGTGGAGGCAATCCCTCAGGAGACCACTGCCACCTCATAGAGGAGCACATAGCCAGGCATTTGTAAGGAATCATACATGGCAGTTAGGTAGGACCACCACTACTATACTGAGACCTCATTTTGATTGTTTTAGACATTACATACAAAATTGCCATCAGGCCTATAGTGTTTTTTATCCCCCATAATTTGAGTGTAGCTCCAAATCCAGAACCTCCATGGGTTGCCTAAAGTTTATTTTTTTGTGTGATTTTGTTGTCAGCACATTCAACTATGTAATGAACAAAGTATTTAACAAGAATATTTTATTTATTCAGATCTGGTATGTCCTATTTTTATGTTCCCTTTATTTTTTTGAGTAGTGTACATATACTCAAAACCAATGACAAGTCATTGCTTCCTGTATGATTATGGTACAGTATCCCACCTATTTAGCCTTGGTGTTGGAGCTATCGCAGAGCCTGAAACTCAAGAGAATGGTCCATGTCTCTTGCCAGCCAGAACCTATGGTACAGAACATTTCTCATCTATCATGTGATTTAATTCTGCCTTACTGTGCATTGCCTAGTTTTTACCAGGAATAGTCTGAGTCCAATGCCCCCCAAGATTCAGCTTCCAGTAGCTCGGGTTGGAGCCATTAGATTAGAAGGAGCTTGTTTATCAATGAGCGAGTTTCCTTCTTTTATAAGAGTCTATCCAGATTTCCCTATCCGTCTGTATGTGAGCCATCTATATCTCTGCCTATGATATGTTTCCCAGTTCCAAATACCCTATTTTGCCTTTGACATTTATCCTCTTAAAATGTTGAGTTAGTGTTTGCATGAAAATTTTGTTAACTTTTATTAAGTATGTTGTGCAAACTCAGATGTTATGGTTATTTAGTAAAGCAAGTTTAAATATACCATAGAATACCACATGTGAACCTATTCTATTTGTTCATGAACCAATAATTCACATGAGAAATGGATTTTAGACCATGAAGGTGTTGGTGTTCAGGATGTTTTAAAACTCATCTGATGGTAAAACAGATGTTCACATTTTAGTGAACTTGAATCTCATTCAACTGCATCTTAATTAACTTGGGAAGATCTTAATTAACTTGACAAGTACAGAATGGGTTACAGAAAATAGCAGCTATTGTCCCCAGTGTACAGAATGGGTTATAGAAAATAGCAGCTATTGTTTATTCCAACATGGAAAATCAAATACTGATTCTCATGTGAGGAAAGCAACACCTACTGTTTATCAGTTAGTTGACTAGGGAGAAGCATCTAAACTCAGCAGGACTTAGAATAAACATGCATAAGAACAGACTCCAATACTGTACCTACAGTATGTATTTGTTTTCACTCACACCTGTACTTTATTGTTAGCCTGAGCAGGCATGCAAAAGACAGGTAGCCAAAAATGAAATGTGTTTTAAAGGGATATATATTAAAGGTAAAGGTTCCCCTTTTTAGCACATACATGCTAATCATTTCCAGCTCTAGGGGGTAGTACTCATCTCCATTATAAAGCCAAAGAGCCAGCACTGTTCATAGATGTCTCTGTGGTCATGTGGCTGGCATGATTAAGGGACACAGAACACTGTTACCTTCCCACCCAGGGGATCCCTATTTTTCTACTTGCATTTTTACAAGCTTTCAAACTGCTAGGTTGGCAGAAGGTGGGACAAGTAACGAGAGCTCACTCCGTTACGCAGTGCTAGGGATTCAAACCATGAAATTGCTGACCTTTCTGACTGACAAACTCAGCATCTTAGCTACCAAGCCATTAAAGACTGGAATTTATCCATGATCAACCAAGGCATCTTTTCAGTCTTGGCTATGTGCTACCTTTCAGACCAATTTACCTCACTGGATTGTCAGGAAAATATAATTGGAGAGATTCTATTACATTGCATTGAAGAGGAAAGAAAAAGTAAGACATCTATTAAAAAGAAGTTCATTTAAACATTTTAATCACATTAATGAAAATCCATAAACTGGTTTTTTTTAAATTCATCATGGGAAATAATATTCATTACAATGAATATATTAGAAAATGGAAATAGAAAATTATATTAGAAAAATGGAATATGAGAGAGTCTTCTGCTTTTGAAAAAAAACATTCTAAGAAATTAATTAAAAATATTATCTTGGCCACATTGAATTTTCCTGAGGATAAACATTATATAGGTTAGATTTGCTTCTTGTACTGTTTCTTAAAAACAGAAAAGCAAGCTGGTACTTCAGCATAGGCTTTATAAAGGGAATATGAGTCACCATTTCTATGTGATTGTTGTCATTCTCAGAGAATTCTAAATAATTAATGATGCAGAAATAATGAACAGGGATATACTGTACTGAAAAACATTTTAATTTAAAAAAATCCAGCAGGTCATTTCTAGTGAACAATTCAACATAGACATATCTCTAACAAAGCAATTCTATGCATATTTCCTCAAAAGAAAGACCCACATGCGTAAAAAAGATTGCCTAATATTTTAAAATCATATCTGATGATTATTTTATATATATGGATTTTCCTCCTGAACAATCTGAAACAGATCGCCAGTATATAAAATACATTCTGAGGTATTCCTTATAACAGACAGGGGTATAAAAATCTTAACTTGGTCATATAATCAAGGCAGTATAGGCACAGATACAAGAGGTATCTCATTACCCATTTTCTGCTCCCCAGAATCTCATCAGCATCACCACCAATTTAGTCTAAATATTGCCTTTTTTTCATTTGGGGAGTATAAGGAATTTAGAATTTTTTTCCCCATTGGGATGAGAATTTTCACTCTGGAAGGTTTAAGGTACTCATCTTGCTTCATTTCTTTCATTCAAAAACCTGCTCTTCCTGTGAAGTCATAATGTCACTGGCCATAGCTTCTGCTTTCTTCAGGCAAAGTGCAATATCTTAAAAAAAAAAAAGATTCCTCACCACTGCAAAGTTTGCTTGTTTTTGTACTGCAGCCTGAAAATCTAGAAATGATTTTTTCAATTTCTGTAAAGAATGAGGATAACATTAGCAGAGACAGACCACCACTGTAGCAGCAGATACTTTGAAGGCCAATTATGTCAGATTTCTCACTTTCTCACTGAGTATTTCAATCTCAACTTTGTTTTAATATCATGGGCAGGATGCTGCCTTTTGTGCTTCCTTAAACATGGGTGTTGTCCTCGGTAATGGTTAAGAAACAAGTCCTATTGTCAATATAAAAGTAAGATACTGCTGTCATTCCATATGACTTAGCTTGAAGGAGGAGAATCCCTTTGTTTCAGGCAAGATAATCCTGGTTTTGTTAAATAAGTCAAATCTTGCCTTAGACATTGCCCCCCTTGTTCTTAACCATGGCATAATTGTGGTATTCTTGGTGCTCTCTGAGCTTGGCCATTTTCCTTCATATGTTTTATTACTATGCACTGATGATGTTACTTAATTTGGGTAATGAAATGCCTTTGGGAAAACAGCCAAGCTCAGAGAGCATTAAAGATTCTTCATTTCAATCCCAAACCACAAATGTTCCACTTTACTCATGGCATAATCATCCCTTGGCAGCCTTATTTCCCTCCTGTCCTTGTGGTATTGCCTTATCTTTTCCTCAGTTTGTGATGAGAGATATAAGCTGTAACAGTAAAAAAAAAAAAGTATTTTTTCTGATATGTTGACATCATCCAAGGGCAATTTCAATGAGTATACATATGTCATTTGTTACTGTAGAAATAGTAACTTGCGGTGGGCCTGATCAGCGATATACTTTGGGAATGTTGGAAATATGGGCACACATCCATTCCTCCATCCTCTGTGGCTGGTCTGTCCTTCTCAGCCTTTATTTATTTTATATTTTTGATCAATAAGTGGTTCGAGGCAATATTAAAACAATATTAAAATTAATAAATACAAAAATTAAAATGGTTGAATGCTATCTAGAGCTTTTTGCGAGCTGGGTGATCATTCTTTTTCCATTCAATTATAATCAATTCTCAGAGACTTCTTGGACAGGACCCTGCAGTTTTCTTGGCAAGGTTCTTTAGAAGCACTTTGCTGTTTCCCCCTTCCTTGGACTGAGTGAGAAAGACTGGGTGAGGAAGATGTCCAGATTGATAGTCTCATGAAACCAGGAGGTTCTTTCACATTCAGAGAGCCTAAATCAGATCTTTAGAGCCTTACAAAAGGCAAGCAGTTATGACTATCCTAAACTCCAGAAGGAGAACATTCCACAAGGCAGGCATTATGGTAGAAAGACTGTACCAACTGGTATTTCTTAGCCAGTGGGTCCTAGATTATGATCATTCTGCCAGAACAGACAGATAGAAACATCTAGGGAGAGATGGTCCTTCAAGGTCCCTCAGGTGTTGTTCTGCCCATTAGTACTGTTGTTTTGGATTTCTTCCAGGTCCTTCCCATCTAGTACGCCAACATTTTTCCAAGCTTTCAACAAGGTATAGAAGAGAACAACTGTTACTATTTTGATTTTGGAAAGAATAGGCATATCTAAACTTATCCATACTGCATAGAATCTGCTCCCGTGAACTCCTCACAGAACTCAAAAACATCTAGACAATGGAGAAAAGGACCTATACATTGACTACAGAGCTGATTGCATCAAAAAAAAGTCACACAACCCACAACTCTGCATTCAACCCCACCCCATCCAATCCAACATCACTCAAAACTAGGCATGCACACCCCTAACTATCTCTATTCCAACCACAACTGGCCTTAAATGTAAGCTACTCAATGCAAGAAGCCTTGTAAATAATATACCTGAATTTCTCCTCTTACTAAATACGGCTAAATTCAACATTATATTTGTCTGTGAAACATAGCTCAATGCATCTCTCCCTGACTCCATTACTACAGGAAGGGACTATCATGTTTACTGATCAGATTGTGAAATCCATACAGGACATGGTGTTGTTATTTCTATAAAAAGTCCCTACATCTAAAAAACATCCAAGTTACCCAGGAGCTTGCTCTTCCTGAGACCATCGTCTGTGAATTGTCCTTAAATATCACATTTTGGTTCTTACTATGTTACAGAACCCCTGATAATGACATCGAACATGCAAACAAGCTAAATACACTCCTAACATAGGTAGCATCCTGCCCACACACTTTTATCTTTCTTGGTGATTTCAATCTACCTCATATTAACTAGACCCTAAATGAATGTACAACTGAACTCACACATGCAACTGTCCACAATGCAGTAATAAATCTGGGACTTGAACAACTAATAACCAACAACACTACACTTAACCGCCTCGATCTTGTCTTCTGCAATAGTTTGAATTCAATTTACAGAATACAAATTAAAGAAACCTTTTCCAGTAGTGACCACAACATGATTGACTTTTGTCTCAACATACATCCACACAAAAATAATCACAACAATGGAATCCCCAATTATAACTTCAAAAAAGGCAACTATGATCTTATAAACAACGATCTCTCATCCCTCTCATGTCCTTGGATTGGCAATGTCTATTCTCTGGATGCAATACTGTAGAAGACCATTTACACATATTTTTACTTGAAGTCAAAAAGTCATCAAACTATATGTTACCATTAACAACTCCCAAAACCAGAAAAAACAAATTACCCAAAACAATAAGGAAGCTTCAATCCAAAAAGAAATCACTTGGCGGAAAAACAAATGTGGTCATGTTGGCCACTTCAAAAGCCGATACAAAAATTTATGCCACAGATAAAACGAATGCAACAATTATCACATTAAACAAGAAAAAACTTTCTATGCACCAATTCCAACCACACTTTCGGACAATTTTAATGAATAAACAACAAACTAAACGATCAAGGTCCATCCCACCCCTGAAAGGACCTAATGCTAAAGACTACAACGATGACATTATTAAAAGCCAATCTCTTTAACACATTCTTTGGGTAGTATTCTGTAAACAGCACAATGGATCCATGCCCAGTATTTCCTAGTCGACCACAGACAATACAATGATCAATACATTTGATTTTACAGAAGACATTGTTGAAAAGGCACTGCTCGAATCTAAACCATCGTGCTAAGCTATTGGACCGGACAGAATACATGTGTCCACTTCTTTAAAAAGCTATCCCACTGCCATAGCCGAACTCTCAACATAATCTTTGAAAAATCTTTCAGACTAAGTTCTGGCCAAAACTATTGGTCACAAAGCCCAGGTCATACCATCTTCAAAAAGAGACTCCAGCCTAGTTGAAATTACGATCAATTTCCCTTTATTGCTGCGTCATCCTGTAAAAACATTTATCAATTATTAAACCAATCAGTAATCCTTCCACTTAGAGGACAAAAACAACCTTACCTCTCAAATAAAGCAATTGGTTTTAGGAAAAAACTATCATGTAATCTGCAACCTCTTACACTGCAAAAACATATGGACTGTACACACTCGACCAGGGCAAAGCAACAGACGCAATCTTACATAGACTTCTGAAAGCTTTGATTCAGTGGTAAACATTGACGGAACTTACGTCTTAAACTAAAATCTTACAGTATCTCTGACACCTGCATTACTGGAAGAAAGCCATTCCTGTCAAAATAGACACAAATGGTCAAAATTGGGGAGGCATCCTAATTAAAATTCGTGTACCTGTAACAGTGGTGTCCCCCAAGGCCAGGTTCAGGACCACTTTTTTTCGATACTATACTTAAATGACCTCTCGTGATCATATCAAGAGCAACTGTTTCTCTTCACTGATGATTGTAAGCTATTCAACACCACAAACAATACTGCTACCCTTTAAAAAAGACACTTGACTATGTATCAACATGGTCAAACAAATGGCAACTTCAAATCTCAATAAACTAAGTGTTCTGTTTCCTAACCTATTGGCAAAAAAAAAATCAAGAAAAATAAATTACAGGCTGAGGAAGTCAAGACCTTGTTGATGATCCAAAACTCTGTCAGGAGTTGGAGTACTCCAATTCAAATGATAAGTGCTAGACCGCACTGTACATACAATAAGCCAAAAAAAGGCGTTAAGAAATTGTTTAACACTAATCTTAACCGTAGCTTTTTCTTCTGGTAATATTACACTAATAACTAGAGCATACAAAAACATTTGCTAGAGCCAATACTCTACATAGCAGCTATCTCTGGAACCCAATTAACATAATCTGATATTAGATACAGTGAGAAAAGCTCCAGATAATATTATCACAGGAAGAAGGGTTCTCCACTCCTTCTGCTCATTGCAGAATACCTTATGCACCACGACTTGTGAAATTCTAACCTAGAAACCTAGACTTTGCCGCTTTCGCGTCCGATTTAAAGCTATAAATATAAAATCATACTATTACAATGCCCTACTGTCAATGAATATTCAGCTTCAAGAACCATAACAAGCACTAGAGGCACAATAGATACCAAACTCAAGTTTAAATCATCACCAAACATGATTGCAGGAAATACGGACATCAACAACTCAAGAGTGGTCAGAGTAAGAGTACTGGAAACTCTATCTGACTATGGGTTTTTTTTTCCCCCAACCCCAAAACACTTAACCTTAGACTTTCTACTATTGACCTCACCCCTTCCTAAGAGGTCTGTAGGGGGCATGCATAAGCGTACCAAACTTGCCCCCCATACCCAATTCCCCCTTGTCCTATATGTTTCTTTTTATATATTTTTTTATTTTTCTATATGTATCCATGTATTCATAAGTATGTTTTTACTTATACCTATTATCTTGTAAGCAATTGACAAATAAAAATAATAAATAAACAAACTTATTTGTCATGAAATAAGAGAAATTGTTGCCTGCATTTAATTAGTTTAATTTCCCTGGATCTTTGGCACTTGGCCTTTAGCAGGGTTGGCATCCATCTTCTCTGGAATTATATTTGCTCTAGTATCATCTCATATGATTGGGAAGAAAACAAATCAGAAACTAGACAGAATCCTGAATTTAAGCATTCCCCATTCCAGATGTTATGCTCTGATTCATGGATGTTTTCTTGGCTAATTGACATTGTATACACCAGGAATCACATGTTTGAATTAAGCAACCTCTAAATCTTAGATTTAAATAAATACATAAGTGCACATTTTGAAGTTCAAAAAAAGAATACATTATACCTGTAATAAGGGAAATGTAGCTTATGAACTGAACAGTAAGTTATAATCATTAAGTTCTCTCAGATGAGGAAAAGCACCATATGTACTTAATATAGATTGTGAATTAACCCAATGACTGGAAAATGGGGCAGGAGTTTTATTCCCAGGTGAATCACTGTGCAGGTTTTTGAATTACACTTGAGATGTTGACAACAGTCTCGCTGCTGACAACAGATGCTGGTTTAATACTGTTTTTCTCAAGTTGTTATTCAGTTTCATTCCAGAGATGTCCCTTTATGTGTTTTTTCTGAATAGACAACAACTCCAAACTTATAGCCAATTTCTGTGTACTTCAGGTAGTTGTGATTTACAACCATACATTTAGCAACTCTTCAATGTTAAAAAAGCACTAAAAAAAGTGACATGAGTTGTCTTACAACACTTTCAACTATTACAGATCCTCATGGTCATATGACAAAATTTAAGTACTTGACACCATCTTAGAGTCATGTGATCTCTATTTGTGACTTCCCATAAAGTCAATAAGGGAAGCCAGTTTTACTTAACAACCATATGATTCACTTAACAACTGTGGCAAAAATGGTTGTAAAATCAGGTAAAGTGCACTTAATAGCTGGCTTGTTTTGCAAGAGAAATTCTGGTGCCAGTTATGGTTGTAAAACAAGGAATACTTATAATGCTAAAGATTGTCTGAATGGATTCAGATGAATGTGGCACAGGCAGCTTCAGCATAGTCTTTTGGGAACAACTACTGTATGACATATTTATGTGAGCAACTATTAAAAGCAGTTCTGATATGGAATATTTGAACACACTATTCCTGGAACATACCAAGTAAATTAAATAGTAGGTAGATAGGTTAAGTAAATAGATTCTTTGTTATAGTCAATGACCAATCCATAAAACATATGGCATAGATAAAACTAATTTTCATTATTTAATTAAATTATATTTGATTTTTTTTCTCAATTACAAGGCTTATCCTTTAGAAATCCAAATAGTTTGTTTTAGAGTTTTCTCTCTTTTCAAGGCTAATTCTGTGCCTGTAAAACATTTGTGTATTTTAGTTGTTTGAAAGGGAAGTAATATTATTAACAAGTGGTAGGTTTTGCTGTGGACAGCATTGTAGGGAACATAGTAGACTGTCCTGCATCACATCTATAGCTTTGTGTTGAGGTTTTGCATAAAGTTGGGAATATGGAAATGTGGAAGGTTTTGCTTTCTGTGCCTCTTTAAAAATTTTCATTCAGCAATAATTTTTGATCACGTATGTTACTTTGTATAAAATAGAGCTACTTACATAAGACTACTTCAAATAAATTAGCAACTGAAATAAGTGCCAAAATAACATTCAAGCAGAAAGAGTGAAAATAAGGGCTCAGTAAGATTTTGTTTATCTTTTCTTATCTGAGAAAAAAATATTAAACCTGCAATAAACAAAAAAAAATAACAACCAACATTGCAGGCCTATTTCACACATTTGCTGGGTTAGTTTAAACATGTCCTATAGATTGTAACCATGTTTTTCAAAAGTAGATCATTGGACCCTGGCCAGTTGTGTTTATTCAGCAAATAAGTAAGCATACCATAGTTATTATGATACATTGAACCTACTATGTAACAAAACAGAGATATGTAGAAAAATCCCCTATACAAAGTCACATATTTAAAAATCCATACAGAGCAGCAGTAGGATTCAGCTGGTTTGCACAAATTACCCACCTCCCGCTATCAAAGTGGATCCTGGGTGCTGTGCTGCACTGCATGGAGAAATGTGGGGGGAGGAGAAGGCTGCTTTCCCTCTTTCTTTTCCCTGCTCCTCCTCCTTTTCTTGTATCAGCCGCTTAGTTGCCCATTGCAACTAAGCACTATCCATTGCAGCATAGCACTAGGATCCAATTTGATAGTGGTGGTGGTGCTGGGGTACTTTAACAACCAGTTCTCCCAGAGTCAGGTTGAGCCACACGTCCCAAGACAGCCAACGGGCAAACCAGTTGTTAAATTATTTGAATCCCACTACTGATACAAATAATACAAACTAATAAAACAAAATCAGGTGGTCAGAAACATCTCCCATAGCCTTCATTGGAATTTTTGGATTAAAGGTAGTTTAGAAATGCACTTTAGAAATCAGCTTATAAATAAAATGTTATTTATTTAACATACACTTTCGCGTAAATCAAAATAATATTATTTACCTTGTAGTAGTAACAACCAAATGACTAAAACACTAAAGTAGTAGTAATGCTACTAATAATAAATACTAAAACCCTGTAAAGCATTGTTATATTATTAAGATGGGAACCTTAATAAACATATTAATAGACATATTAGACAATATTTCTCCAATATCTTTGTAAAAACTCTTTCAAATCAAGCTTGACTTCTGCTGACCATTTGAATGTACCATGAAGGATTTTTCAACAGCAAGGCAGCAATAATTTACTATTGTCTTCTGGATTTTGACATTCCAAGTTTAGCATGTAAAATTTGACCTTCCAATTTTTAGCATATGGGGTTTTCTTATGATTTTCATCTAAATTTTAATTAGATATGACTGATTAAGTTTTATTTGTCAAAACCAGCGAACATCAATTAGGTATTGAAATTCAAAGAGAAACTGACCATATTTTTGTAAAGACAAATCTTTTACACAAAAAGTAGGAGAAAATGAACAATTTAGGCATCTTGAAGTTAACTATCTAAGACATTTCATTTGACAGCACTTATTCAAGGAATTCTTATACAATAACTTTGCCCCTTTAAAAAAAATACCAGTATTATAGAATATTATAGAAAACATAAGTTACAAAGTTCAATCCTTGGCACCTAGCTTTCAAAGAAACAAATGAAAAGGAATATAACCAACTGTTCAATCTTTAGATAACTGTTGTCCATTAAAAGAGGCACTTCTAGAAGAGGAAGAGGCACCTCTTCTAGAAGAGGAAAATAATGTGACTCAAAGGTGTGTATATAAAGAACTAGCTCTGTCTGGAAAAGACCATATTGCTGGGAAATGTAGAAAGAAAAGAAAAGACTCCAGGGAACTGAAGACAGCTCCACTAAACTCAGAGCCAATGGTGGAATGAAGAATAGGTGAACATATTAACTCTTTGTAATTACCCTCTGGGCAAGGAGACAACTTGAGATCACTTGCTGAGAGCTCCAGACAGATGCTCTTTGTGAGAAGACCACAACCCAGTGGCTTCCAGCAGTTTAGAGCTCTGGAAGATGACAGAATAGCCATCTACTTCAAACTACTTAGTGTCTACACAGGCAAAAGGTTCACACATACTTCCTTTTCTAATCCCTTTTGGAAAATGTTAATTGCTTTTTAGCTATTATTATGAGCAACTTAAGCTAAAACTTTTTAATTATTTGTAACACCAAGTCTAAAAGTACTACATAGTTTTCCTTCAATTTTTAGCAAAAAGTTTTAAATGCAAGTTTTAGAACTTAAAAATATGTTGTTTTTTTATTAAAAGGGAGTTTAGAACTGTGCTTTTAGAAAATTGCAAATGCGCTGAGGGTTCAGATGGATTTGAAACAAGGCTTTGGAATTACAGTAATTATAAGAATCCTTCATGATCCATGATGGCTCAGTGGTTAGAACATAGTATTGCAGACTGATTCTGCTGTCTTCCAAGAGTTGGATCCTGACCAGCTCAAGATTGCCTCAGCTTCCATTTTTCTAAAGTCAATGAAATGAGGACCCAGATTGTTGGGAGCAATATGCTAACTCTGTAAACCAGTTAGAAAGTGCTGTAAAGCACTATAATTCTAGGTGCTATTGCTAGGTCAGAATTTTTTTAAAGAAATGATAGATTGAAGATTTGAAGGTTGGACTTTGGAGGGAACTAGAAGAAATTAAAGATAATTAAAAGGGGATGTGGTGGCTCAGTAGCTAAGACACTGAGCTTGTCGATCAGAAAGGTTGGCAGTTTGGCAGTTCGAATCCCTAGTGCCATGTAATGATGTGAACTCCCGTTTACTTGTCCCAGCTTCTGCCAACCTAGCAGTTTGAAAGCATGTAAAAACGCAAGTAGAAAAATAGGGATCACTTTGGTGGGAAGATAACAGCATTCCATGCGCCTTTGGTATTTAGTCATGCCGGCCACATGACCATGGACAGCGCTGGTTCTTTGGCTTTGTAATGGAGATTAGCACTGCCCCCTAGAATCAGAAATGACTAGCATGTATGTGCAAGGGGAACCTTTACCTTTACTTACATTACAATTAAAGCAGAATACTTAAAGAATTTGACTTATTAATGCAGAATGAAGCAAAATATGTTAATATAAGACATATTGAAGTTTTTTGTTTGAATAGTGGACCCAGAAAATAATTTTAAAAGTCCTCAGTTAGACTGTGTTTAAAAGGTGTCATGTAAAAAGAATACATTTTACCTGACAAGACTAAAACTGATCTGAAAATTTTTATAAAAATGACAGTTTACAAAAATGAAATGGAAATGATTTTACACTGACATTTGTCATGCAACAAAAAACATGTATACTGTCTTAATAATTAAAATGAATACACAAATAATAAACCAAAGGAATGACCTGAATAATGTAGCTATATTGGTTTTATAAGAGGCTTCTTAAAGTGTTTAAGAATTTTATGACAAGGGATAAAGAAAACATTAAAAGAAATCAGGTTTCAAACATTATTTGAAGAAACTAGATCAAGACTTTTAAAAGCAAAAGGAAGGAATATAAAGTTGGTTTACCTGATCAAGGCTAAAATATATAAGTTGGTATCTTTGGTAACCCTTAATATAGTGTTCTCCAACTGAACACCACCTTTGAAGTAAGAAAAAAAGAAGATAACCAGCAGCAAAGTAAGTGGATTTGGTGCACTGATGGAAAAGCTAAAATAGCATTTCCAACCATGACAATTTTGAGATAATGGACTTCAATTTCCAGAATTCCCCAACTAGCAAATTTTGATCTAAAGGACCATAGTGGAACAGAGCATTCTGAAGAAAGTCTATGTGGTTACTAAAGATCAACATTGATTTGATGGCAGATAATCAATTGATCAATCAATCAATCAATCAGTCAGTCAGTCAATCAAAACCTGTTTTCTCTGTTCCAAAGATCAGGATTATTTTAAAAACATTCTGCAGGTTTCTTCAGGATAGTAAAATAATAATGTGACAGCTGCAATAGAATAATCTTTTCACATGTAATCGCCATATGTAATAGACATTCTTGACCATACCTTCTGGATACCACTGGCTATTGCTCTACCAGGTCCTACTGAAGGACATGCTGAAGTCTGGAATTGCTTAAATACTTGAAGGTTGGATGTGTAGGGTCTGCATTAAATTTTCCTATTCTTGCAAAAGAGGTTAATCTACAGGTGTTTAACTGTGCCTTACTACCTACTGTAGAAGATTGGATTATAAAACTGATGGAGCTTGCAGAAATGGCAAATCAGACCATTTTGATCAAAGGAAAAATGCTAAAGTTTTTTTAAATATTTTATATGACTTTTTTTTTTGAAGAAAATAACATGTAGATTTGTAGATTTGGGGAAATCTTCAAAATCTACAAAAAGAATCAAAGAGGAAGGGGAAAGAATGAGATAGAAATTATTCTATAGAAAGGAGGAAGAAGGGCATAATTATGTCTTTCTTGATTTCTAAAGGCTAGGTCCCACTGGCCGACGGACGCAAAACGTATGCAAAAAGGACATAGTGGATGAGCAAAATTTCGGGGGTGGCTCCATCCGTTGTCATCCGCTCCGAAAAGTGGTGAAAATTTGCATAAACAGAACGGAAAGGAACGGACAAGAACAGATGGGGGTAGTATGTACTGGGGATGTTAAATGGATGTTCATAGGAAGCCTAGCGGATGACAGTGGATGGAAGCGGATGACACATCCGAAGGGCTTCTTTCCGGGGAAGAATTGCCGAGCGGACGCATAGCGGGAAGAGCGGATGCATTAGCGGACGCCTAGAGGAACAAAGCGGTATGCGAGTGGATGTATATCGGATGCAAAGCATGCACTGCGCATGCAGGAGTATGAATTGCGTCAGCTCCACCGGATATAAAAGGATGCAGCTCGCACGCAGTCAGCATTCAGGGAAAGACCGGTGCTGCCGACATACATCTTGAAGAACACCATGGTTCGTCCAGTCAGGGAAAAAGAGAAAGCGCGTGCTACTCGTGCCAGCCCTGGCAGAAGAAGGGACAGAACCAGCATCCCACCCCCTGGCATTGACTCTGAAGCTGCTGGTGCTGCTGCTTGATGATGATTGATGATGCTCCTGCTACTGCGCTGCTGCTGCTTGCTCGCTGCCTGGCTACTGCTGCTGTGGTGGACCAGCCCCAAGGCCCTCAAAGCCCTGCTGCTGAAGGCCCTGCTGCTCAAAGCCCCTGAAGGCCCTGCTGAAGTTCCTGCCGAGGGAGGAAGAGGCAAGGGAAGGAGAAGGGAGAGAGGAAACAAGTCACACCGTTTCCGAGGAGCATGAGGAGGAGGTGCTGGAATGCTGAGGGAGAAACAGATACCTGTGGAGAAAGGGCCAACAGACTCTATTGCGACACCAAGAGGAAGCAGGCAGCTTGGAGACACAGGCAGAGAGCCTGGGCTACATTCAGACCTACTCCTGGGATTGTGGAAGCAAACATGCACAACCCTGGTATGGCAAGCGTGCACCTGAAAGAAATCCGGGCAGGCCGCCTGTCAAGCTCACTGACCGGAGAGACCTATGTCATGGCCAGGTGCACTTCCTAAGGGTGAGATCGCCACTGAGGAGCAGCCCCTCTGAACCCCTCTCCCTCAGACAGCCCACAGACAGCCAGTCCTCTTCCAGCCAGGAGCCAGCTAGCCTGTCCAGGCAGGTGTCTTCAGAGGGCCCCATGGCAGAGATCCCCCCGACAGCTACACACCCCATACCGGAGGACTTGAGGATCCCCTGTCACAAATGGAGGAAGATGCGGCAGCCACCAGAGACAATGCACCCACCCCAACCCCAAGCTCCACAGGATGCAGGCAGAGAGGCAGACTGGAGGGCCAGAGCCACAGCTGTCCTGTTGGAGATCAGGGACACAATGAAGACCAGCACAGAACTTCTCTTTCAGCTGGTCCACTTGGACAGAGAGATCCTCGACGCCACCACACTTCATTCACCTACTTGAGCCCACACCCTGAGGGATCTGCCCGAGGGCCAGTACCAGAGTGATGAAGGAGAAGATGAACAGCACTTCTGCACAACCCTCAGGCCCAGCTGAAGCTGCTTCGACCCAGTCCAGGTCTGCTCCTCCACGATATCACAGCCCTTCTCCACCGGCTTTCACCCACCTCTCACCTACCAAAGGCTACAACTACAGGACTTCCAAGAGCCAAGCGACCTTCCAGTCCTAGCCCAGGTTCTCGCACGCCACAGATGCCACCACCTCACCAGCTGCAGACCAGACAGTCCCACTACACTCCCTCCTTCCTCCACCCCACAGCCAAGCCCGTCAATGAACAATCTATCATCAGTCTTGGCCTGACATCCCAAGTACTTGATGAAGGGCCTCTCAACCTCACGGGACTGAGTCAGCTCTCTGAGAGCTTCCTGGATACACCATCCCGTTGTACTTTCAGGGGCCAAGAGCACCCCAATGGTGCCTCAGACCAGCACTCAAGCCACAGCCACCTCCATAGTCCTGCCCCTTAACAGCTGAGACCATGGACATGACTCAGAGTGACTGAGAATAGTGTCCGAGAGACTGAGTTGCTATTTGTTCACTTTATTTAAGATACATTACCTTGGGTCATTTTGGTTTTTTAATAACATCATACAGTTTACTTAAGACAGTTAATAAAGGTTATCTTTGCTTAACACACTTAATTCAGTTTATTTGTTCATTTTGCTTATTAATACAGTCATAAAGGTTACCTAAGAAAGTTAATAAAGGTTATCTTTGCTTAAACCACCTTGGTTCATTTTTTTTACTTAATAAAGTGTTGGGAAAACTTTTAACAAATGGTTAAGCCTTTGCATGCTTGTGGATAAATAAGGAATAAGTGTGGGATAGATAAGGATAGTTGTGGGATAGATAAGGATAGTTGTGGATAGATAAGGATAGTTGTGGGATAGATAAACCTCCAGTGCAAGCATAGTGGGACTGTATGGTCCCCCATCCCAGCTGCCACACATATGGAGCCTTTATATCAATAACAATTTATTCATTGATCAACACATTTCAAAATAACAAAGCTCTTATTAATGCCCTATTCATTGTATGACCACTCAACATACATGGCACAGATCTCATCAGTGTTTGTGACAGGCTCAAGGAAGCTTCCATTAATCATTCTATCGTCCTATCTTGCCACTCCATCTGCTCCAGCTGGGGAGTTGCACCAGTGTCTCAGTAGGTTGCGCTGCTTCTTCCCTTTCACGTGAAGCTCTGTTGGGGCCTTGTACATCCACAGTGTCTATCAGGTTATGTCCTTGCCTCCATTCACCAGGCTCCACATCCCCATTCCCTTGTTGACGTCCACAAGTCTGTTTCTGCAACACTGGTAGCAGGTGCGCATGAGATTGTGCAGGATGCAGCAAGCTTCCACGATGTTCCTCACAGTATGTGCCTCATGCTGCATGGTGGTGAGAAGTATCTGGAACCTGTTGGCCAGGATGCCAAAGGCGTTCTCCACCACCCGTCTTGCCCTGGACAGGCCTATAGTTGAAGATCCTCTCTTCACGGGTGAGGTATCTTGAAGTGTAGGGCTTCACTGAAGTAGGTTCTGAGGAGAAGACGTCATCACAATGATGAACTAGGGCACATCTTGTGTGTCATTGGGTAGGGGGTTCGGATCTGGAAACCCATGATGAGGTTGCGTTCAGCCCATCCTTGAGGTCACTTGCGTTGTATACCTGGCTATCTGAAGCTGACCCGTTGCCTGAAGCATCGATGTACATGATACTTGTAGTCAGCACGACCATGGCAAAGAGGATGATACTGAAAAGCCCTGTGTAGTTGAAATAAGTGGACCTGAGTTGGCTGGAGCTTTGCAGCCACGTGCTTCCATTTATGGCTCCAACGGTGTGGGGAAAGTCCACCTCTGATACCACTCTTCTGCAACTTTCCTCCAGCCTTGTTCAGTGGTGAGGCACTTGAGGACTCCTCCACGTATTCTTCAATGATGGCCTGCACCACTTCTCTGACCACTTTGCTGATGCTGTTTGTTGTGCACCCTCCAGCTACTGCATATTTCTGTATGTGGTTCCAGAGGCAGGTGCGCAGAGTCAGTGCCACCTTCAGTCCAGGGTCCAGGTTGGCACGGAAGTTGGTGCTAGGCTTGGTCAAACCCGGGTCTCAGACGCTCTACAATTTCATCTAACATGGCTGGTGCGATCCTCATGAAGGTGATGAAATGCCACGAGGGTCTCATTCCTCAGCTCCACCATCAGCTTGTCATACAGTCCAAATCCACTCTTCTCCTGATCCATCGTCGACCCACACAGCTCTTGGACGTCTCTTCTTCTGCTTGTGTATAAAAAGGTGAAACAGTCTGAACAGGGTTTGGTTCTGGTGGTGAATGATCGCAGCTACCATTGGACTGTGTCATGATCCATGGTGGAGAACAATGGATGATGTGGAAGACCAAGATCAAGGGTGAAGAGGTCTGTACACCACGGCTGCTGGACTCCATACTGAGATCCAGATGATTTCCTCCCCCTTTTATAGGAAATATCGGTTGTCTGCTAGGTGTCCTTCCACATACTCTAGACATACTGCAGACATCCTAAATCTGAGATACATCCCAGATACAAACGTTTTGTCTGTTTAATCCTTTATAAACGAAATGTATATGCTTACATCCTTTCTATTTCCGTGCTACTAAACGCTGTGTAGACATTCCGTGTAACTTGTCTTTCTCCATCTTTTTCGTTTTGCAGCGGATGTGAGTTGAGGGGATGGCCAGAGGATGCAGAGAGAATACAGCAGATGTTTAACGGATGATAACGGACATAGAATGTTTGTTGCCCGTATATGCCACCGATGTACATCGTACGCGGCAGAAAGTTCATCTGTTCAAAAAGTTTTGTGCAGCTCAAAACTTCTTACGCGGATGAAATCTCAGTGGACTGATGCTCGAGGGATAGAGCGTATGAAACACGTATGCAGTGAATACACAATGGATGCATAGCGTTTTCCAACAGATGACCAGCTTTTTTTAATGTTTTACATCCTCTTTGCATCCGCTGGTGCAGTGGGACATGGGCTTAAGTGAGAATGTGTACGAGGAAGATTTGATCATTTCAACAGTAAATAATAGCCAGTGGATTATCAGAAATGACTTCCCTTTTTATTTTTAGCAGTAATGTTATATCAGAGAAAATCCTAAAATTGACTAAAAAAATTACGAATGCTTTAAATATGAATGAAATTTCACAAAACTGATATATTCTGTATGAGTACTGCTAAGATTTTAGTATTCTTACCCAAGATTTCCATATTCTTAGATGAAATTGCATGAAATCTCAAGGATAAGTTATTCAGTATCTTAAGAAATTTAGGATACTAAATATCCCAATTGTGGTGCCAAACTGTATGATGATACTGAATCTGAAGAATATATTTATTTTTCCAACCAGATCTGCAATTACTGAATTCTAAACTTTGTGCCAGACATAACCAGTCAGCCATAAATTATTAATTGGCCCGTGTTCTTAGTGTGAACATATTGTGCCACATAATAATAGAAGCATAACAGCAGAGTAGCTATGTGGTATCAGTATTATTGATAAATAGAGAAGAACATTCACTTCTAATTACACATTAAATGCTCAACAACAATCTGGAAGACTCTGATATAGCCAACCTGCAAAGGAATTGTGATGTAAGTTCTGGGAGGTTTGTGATATTACATGCATATAAAAAGGGGATAGAGCTAGACTTCCGGTGATGAGATATGGGCAAATGGAGGTGCTGAAGCTTGCTCTGGGTTTCATGCTATCTCCTCTAGCTGTTGGAGTGACCCTTAGGGGTGCATGCATCTTGTAGAGAAGCGTGCCACTGTGGGGAGACTCAAGTCGAGGTGTGGAAAAGATGATTCTCATCACGACGTAGAGAAACCCTGTGGAGACCGACAACAAGAGACTGTCAGCAATGGCAGTCCTAAAGCCTTGATCGTTGCATACAAGAGGAAGCGAGTGAGTGACAGACTGTG
>BHFT01007242.1:0-33634 GCA_004320025.1 Laticauda laticaudata
ATTTTTCTTGTCCGCTGTGTCCTTTTTACAAACGTTTTGCATCCGTCGGCCAGTGTGACAGGGCCTTTAAATATGTTGGACATTTTTGAATATTTGGAGCAACATAATAAAAAAAAACAAGCTAAGTTGATCTTCTTAGATGCAGAGAAGGTGTCTGACAATTTGAATTGGGCTTTCCTGTTCAAAGTTTGCAAGGGATGAATTTAAACTTCACAGAAAACACAAATCATAAAAGGAACATGATAGGGATGCCCATTGTCTCCTCTCTCCTTTATTTTGGTTCTTGAAATACTGAACAGAGTTATAAAATAAGATGAGAGGATTGTGGAAAACCTATAAGTTGACTTTTGCAGCTGATTTGGTGTGTGTTTTGGAAGATCCTTTAAAGGGAGTTAAAACATTAATGGGCAAATTCAAATAATTGGATGCATTAACGGGTTTCAAGATTACATGACAAACATGCTTAACAAAAATAAGAAAATGGAAAATCAAACAGAACTGATGAATAAAACAAATTTTATGACTGGAAAAAAAGTAAAATATCTGGGTATCACTATAACAAATTGAATTGTGTTGTTTCAAAACAGCTATGTTGTAGAATGAAGTTTAAAAAGAAATGTTAAGATCACAAAAACTAAAATTGTTATTGCTGGGGAGAATGTATGAGATAAAAATGAATGTCTTGCCTAGAATTGAATTCTTGTTTCAGAAAATATCTGTTTTGAAAACTGATGTACCATTAAAACAGTGGCAGAAAGATCTATCTAAACATGTGTGGCAGGGCAAAAAAACCACAAGTTAAATATAAGGTGTTAGAAGATATAAAGGAAAAAGAAAGATTGGGTCTACTTGGACTTGAAACTGTATCTTGCAGCTTGCTGTTTGGTTTGGATGAAAGAGTGGGTGCTACTGACAAATAGAAGGACATGACCTGAGATTTGAGTGGCATGGATACTCGTCATACGACAAAGTCAAGGTTAATGTGGATGTTAAAAATCCTTATATTAGATATGCTATATTGAGAATATGGGATAGATACAAATTTCAAGTAAAACATTTTTTGTGGCTCTCAGAACAAGACACATTTTATAGATGAAAAATATAACTGGCTAACTTACTGTGAGTTACTAGAATTTTGTCAGAGGGATAAAATAAAATCAGAAGAATTGGTGGCAGAGGGATATAGTTGCTAATGATTTATTTTTTTTATATATACGGTTGTTAGAAAACTTTAAAGTGGAGAAAAAAAGTTTTATAGTTTTGAATGTTGTAAGACAGAATTTGAAATAGGATTGTGTGCAAATAATGAACATGTAATTGTTAAATGTATTTCATGGAAATCTGAAACAGAAGAGCAAGTAGAAAAAAATTTATGGACTAAAATGTTGTAACCAACATTTACATTTAGACTATAGGTGAAACAAAACCAGAGGTTTTTTGTTTGGGATGGATAGAAAAAAATATGGAACATTTGTATATGATAACTGCAATGACATCATTGTATGCACAAAGATGGAATGATTTGGCATTACCCACAATGGAGGAATAGTTGGTAAAGATGACAAAATTTGCTGAGATTGCTAAATTAACATCTTCATTCAGAGAAAAGACAGTATCTATCTTTATTGCTGACTGAAAACCCCTGATGGACTTTTTGAATAAAACAGAAAAAAAATGAATTTAGGATTTTATGGTTTTGATGACGAGATAGAGTAGATTATAAAAAGAAGAGAGTTACACTGTAACCATAGAATAACGGATAAATTTACAACTGTACTTATAATTGCTTTGTAAAAAAAGATCAGAAGCCCTTTCTTTGGCACTAAGTGCTTCTGACATTCAGAGAATAATCAGTCAATTTACACGTACACCCACACATGTTTAAATTGCAGAATCTCAGCAAGCACTTCGCCACATTATCAATTCCCTACCCATTTCCTTCCCAAGCATAGCATCAAAGCAGAAATTGAATTATCTGTCTGGGTGTTAACTTGGCTACAGTGGGAGGAGGAGACACTGAATGCAGATACTGCACACAAGGTAAATGTCACATGTAGGAAATTGGGGAGACAAGAAACACCCAATAAGCCAGAAATATAGACAGGTACAGACCTTCTGCAGAAAAAAAAATAGCAAAATATCATATATAAGATATTTTACTACAATAACCTCACTACAATAAAGATGCTTTTCAGGCTCAGTAATTTGACTGTGAGAGAGTGACTAAACATTTTCTGTTACTATATATATACCTACTTGAAGTATTTCCTATAAGAATTAACAAAGTAGGGCTGAGACTGTGAGTTACGAAAACGTAGAGACATACTTAACCCTCTCACACCCATTCACATTCATCTATTTGCTCCTGCTAGTAAAGGCCCTGCAAAAAGGACTACAAAAGCTACTAGCCTATTATCTATGGAGAGTCTCAGTTATCCAGGTCATGGTTGTCTCAAGGGTGCTTTTTCAAGAGGCAACTGGACTTTCTTGTTTTTCTTTGAAGACATTTCACTTCTCATCCAAGAAGCTTCTTCCACTTTAACTGTATGGCGGGGAGTGGAAGGATTTATATTCCTTGCAGACAACTGGTCATTTGCATTCTTTTAGAGGGTCATTGAGCCACCTGGAGGTTTATCTGTGTCATCAGGGTCACCTGAGTAATGCAAATGGGTGTAGAGCCTTCTTGGAACTGTTGAAAGGACAACATCATCTATCTCCCCCCTACAACACAATCCTTTCAACAGTTCCAAGAAGGCTCCACACCCATTTACACAACTCAGTGACCCTGAGGACACAGATAAACCTCCAAGTGGCCTCAACGACTCTTTAAAAGAATGCAAATAACCAGCAGTCTGCAAGGAGTATAAATCTTTCCATTCCCCACCATCCAGTCAGAGCTGAAGAAATTTCTTGGATGAGAAGCAAAACATCTTCAGGAAAAAAAACTCCAGTTGCCTCTTGAAAAAGTACTTCTGTGCTAGACACAGAGAAGGACACCATACTAACTCAATATGCATGGAATTCTTTCTCATCTGAGTTTATTTGACTAGCATTCCAACAGAATGGTAGATCCCAAGATTTGGATAACAAATGATATCCATCCCAACTTCAAGGAAGAAAAGATTACTTTAAAGAAGGGTTTGTTTGTTTTTTTATCTCTACTTCTTCTTTGCTGGACCTTTCTTCTGCTCATTCAGATGAACTACCTATGCTTTACACAGGTACATTACAAATTACATTTATGTTACAAATTGAGAAAACAAGGTAAAAAGATCTTAAAGAAAAGTTGAAAGAGTTGGCTACCTTTAGTATCTCTTCAAGAAGCAAATTTTAAAGGTTTCCATTGCCATTTTCAAGTGTTTAAATTGCTATCCTGTAGAAAGTGGAGGAAATGAAGCCCCAGAATGTAAAAATCAAATCAATCGATTCAAGTTGCAAGGGAACAAAACAAATATTATCATGCAAGCAATTGGACAATGAAAGAGACCCCTTGAAAGGCAATGGACTTTTCTTCATAAGGAGCTTTTTTGAGAGGTAGGTGGGTATATTAGAGTACATTAGATGAATCTGAGCTCTGTATGAGTGAAGGCATATACAGGGGCATTTGATATATATATGCATAATCCTAATCTGTCTTTTGCTGAAGATTCGGTTCTCTTTTTGTGACTCTTACCCTCCCAGCCTCAGCCTTGGTTGTTTGCTTACCCCAGTCTGAGCCATGCCAAAAGGCCCTGGATTCATCCCAAGAAAGAGCACCTCCTTCCGGGAATGGCAATATTTACGTACATAGTCCTGGTGGGGCTCCCAGGCATAATCCAAAGGATTATAAACATACTGGACAGGATCAAGGAAGCTGAGAGAGTTCAGGCGGACTATCTGCTCTCGCTCAATGTGAAGAAACCGTTCAGCCAGTCCACCTTCTTCCAGAAAGTTCATGGGAACCTCCCAGGAGTTCATTGGAACTACTCCACCTGGCACAGAAGAAAAGAAAACATCAGTTCCTGAGATGTATGTATGTGTGTATAGAAATATCCTTCTCTCTTTGAGGGAGATGGACGGTTCAGAAATGTGATAGATAAATAGACAGATAGGCAAAGGCAGACAGACTGATAGATGGACATAGATGATAATATTATCCATTCAGTCATCTCCGATTCTTGGTGATTCTATTGGCCAGGTCTCTCTACAACTTGTGATCTTGCATAGATCGACTGATCAGTCGATAGACAAAGAGACAGACAAACTGTGTATGCTAAGATAAACCTGATATGAAGAAAGGAAAAAGATCTGTTCATAAATAAATCTACTTTCTCACTAAATGTAAGCCACACCTCATTCTAAGTTTTGCTGTTTATTTTTAAAGTTCTCCAATATCCATACTTTAAATAGGGGCTGGTTTATACATGTATAATGTCAACACTAACTGAGTCCTAGCTTAATTCATCTTCTGGCTGTAACTTTCCCCAAAATAAACATGTAAACATTATTTATACTAAAAGAGTACAGAAAAAGCAAGATGGGCACACAAAAAATCGACTCATTTTTCTCAGCATAATTTGAATGCAAATATTGCATTTGGACCTTAAGTTTGATCAAACCTCCTCGGAAGGAGCATGATCCTAAGATAGTTGTGTTCACACAAGCCATGTTGTGTTGTGTTCACACAAGCCATGATAGTTATGTTCACACTGCCATGGGAGACATGGCAGTACAGATGGGTGCAAATCATGGCCTGAAAAATAGTTGTACGTTCTTAAGGAAAACCAGTAAAGCATGGCAGACTTCTGATATAGTTTTTATGGTGAACTTTTATTTATTTATTTCTTACCAGGCTGATTCTTTTGCTGAAATGTCCGAAAGCATTTCTAATATCCCATTCTAATATTGCCTTTCTACAACTTGTAGTGATAATTCAGCTTTTCAAGCACAGCTTGCTGAAATGAAAAATCATAATGGGGAAAATCATAATGTAATTATGGAAATTATTTTGATTCAGACATTTTAATCTACAGTGAAACATTCCAGATTCCCTTTGCCCTAATTGGAAAATCTAAATTCACAAAAGCAATGCAGGCTACCCAGGAATTACCAAACAACATGTGCACTGATTATTTTGCTGTGATAAAAATGCTTTTCCCCCCCAAAGCCAGGCAGATTATCAATTACAAAATTGAATATTTTTTTCCTACAGGAATTTGAGAAGTTCAACATCCATACAACATCAAAAAATTTAACAGGAGGTGGGTTTCTTCATAGCAGGAAAGCCTTCTCCTTCTGAATTTCTGTTCACTATGCAGGCAGCAATTACCTAAGGGAAAAAAAATTGATTGCCTTTATTGGGCCTAGCCTAGGCCCTCACTTTCCAAGCATTAATGGGCCTTGGCTATCCTACAAATAAAAGAAATGGCAGTGTTTTCAAAGCTGTGTAAGACCCAGTGTCACAACAGATAGTCCTTGACTAACAACCTCAATTGAGCCCAAGATTTCTCTTCCTAAGTGAGACATTTGTTAAGTAAATTTTGTTCCTTTTTGTGACTTTTCTTGCCACAGCTGTTAAGTGAATCAATGCAGTTAAGTTAGTAACACGGTTGTTGAGTGAATCTGGCTCACCCATTGACTTTGCTTGTCAGAAGGCTGCAAAAGGTGATCACATGACTCAGGGACACTGCAACCATCATAAATACAAGTCAGTTGCCAACCATCTGATTTCTTGATCACATGACCATGGGGATGCTGGTAAGTGTTGTGAAAAACGGGTGTAAGTCACTTTTTTCAGTGCTGTTGTAACTTTGAACTGTTATTAAATGAACTGTTGTAAGTCAAGCACTACCTGTACAGGCAGTCTTTGACTTACAATCATTCATTTAGCATCATTCGGAGTTACAATGGCATTCAAAAATGTAACTTACAACTATTCCTTGCGCTTATGACCATCACAGCATCCCAAACCAGCTTTGCTCCATGGGAGAAGCTGGATTTGCTTCACAAGCATGTGATTCACTAATGTGGGAAGCCAACCCCCTTCCTAGAAGAATGAAATATTGTGTGGAATAGTTTAAAAAAAGGCAGCATATCATATTTCCCAAAGGGAGAAATGGAGAAACATGTTTTTTAGAGGCAGAAAGCAACCCACACTTTCCTTAATAGCCCACAGCAGATGTCAGCACTTAAGAGTTAAAGAGCTTATTGAAAAAGGAAGACAGGTATCTAGAAAGCTCTATTCATAGGCAAAGCAAATGCTGCAGGCAGAAATCCATTCAAGACGGGATATTCTGAAACAAAGGCAGAATGGTAGAATTAGAAGCAGCCCAGAGAAGTCCAAATTTCAACCAAACTTAGCTCACACAAACACCTAGGATTTGCATTTCCTCTTTTGCCTATAGAGCCAACTATGACCCTTAAATAACCTCTACATGACCCCATAGAAATCTGACAACAGCCAATAGAAGACATGTTCTGCACAGGAACACGAAGCTCAAATACAAAACTCAAGGAAGATATAAAAGCCTCTCACTCTCAACTCCATTTTGTCAGCTAACCCAGGACTGCTGTTGGTTCTGTTCATCATTAAACTTCCTTTCCAATCAGACTCCATGTTTCCAGTGTCTTTCTCCCAGCTTGGAACTGAACCAGATGGATATTTGTTTCAATACGAATAACTGCATGCTTAACAACCACGGCAAAAAAGGAGTTAAAATCATGCGCAGCTCACTTAACAATCCTCTTATTTAGCAATGGAAATGCTGGTCCCAATTGTAGTCTTAAGGGTAGTCTGTATTTTTAAAACGGAAAAAAAAGCCAGTGCTTAAGATTAGATCCTGCTTTGTCACAAGGACCAGGCCAAATCCGAATCCCTCCCTTCTTGCTTAGCTATATCTTAACCAACCCATTTCCCCCTTAAGCACCACCACTCAGGGAGGGGTTTAAATTTTGCCCTCTTTCCTTCCAATCCATCATAGCAGCCCCTTCCTCATGTCACACCTTAATCCATGGCAGCTCACACATAACAGCTTGATTTCTTCCACCGCTGAGCGGGTGGGCAATTCCTATCATGGCTCCACTTATAAGTGAACCAGGCAAGGCCTCCAAATATATTCCTCCACCGGGAACGTGCCTTTTATTGCCTTTTTTATTACCATAATTAGTAAAGCATTCACTCAAGATACAAAACATTACTGTAAATAACCTATAAAGGCTTGTGATTAAAGACAGACAGCCACCTCCCAACATGTGCTTACTTGCTGTCCTGGAAAAAAGATAAAATAAAATTCAAGAGCCGCACTTCAGTGGGAGAATATTTATTCAGCAAAGGCACTTCTGCGGCTGCCTACTCAGAGGGTGTTCTCAGTGGGGCTGGAGATGTCATGCCTCAGTCTTACCCAGGGATGGGATTCAAAAATTTTAACAACCAATTCTGTGGGCATGACTTAGGCGGTGGGCATGGCTTGGTGGTCAAGCTCGGTGTCGCCAACTCAGTATCACTCACATCAAGGCACGCATCTCCTTGCCTGGCCTCTCATGATTGTGGGGATGCTGCAACAGTCATAAGTGTGAAAAATGGTCATAAGTCACTTTTTTCAGTGCCATTGTAACTTTGAATGGTCACTCCACACAAGCAAAGTACCAGCAAAGGAGGGGAAAAAAACTCCAGAGAAGTTCCTNCAGGATTAGGCCAGTAATTTCTTCGAACAACCGGTTCTCCAAACTGCTTAGAATGTTAACAACCGGTTCTAGCGAATGGTGTGAACTGGTAGAATCCCACCCCTGGTCTTACCCTCCAAAATAACCCAAATGTGGATTCCAAAAGATCTCATTTAGCAGGTTAAGAGACTGGGCCTCAGATCTCTGAAAAGCAACTCAATCAGTCGATCAGAATAGAGCTGGAAGGAATCTTGGAGGACTTCTAGTCAAGTGCAACCCCCTCCTCAAGCAGGAAACCCTGTACAATTTAAGACAAGTGGCTGTCCAGTCTCTTCTTAAAAACTTCCAGTGAGGGAGCACCACAACTTCTGATGGCAAGCTGTTCCACTGGTTAATTGTCCTCACTGTTAGGAAGTTTCTCCTTAATTCTAGGTTGCTTCTCTCCTGGATTAGTTTCCATCTTTCTTGTCCTGCCTTCAGTTGCTTTGGGAAATAAGTTGACTGCCTCTTCTTCGTCACAGCCCCTCAAATACTGGAATACTGCTATATTATTCACCTATTGCTTGTATGTACACTGAGAGCTTATGCACCAAAGACAAATTCCTTGTGTTTATCCAATCATATTTGTCCAATAAAGGAATTCTATTCTATTCTATTCTATTCTATTCTATTCTATTCTGTTACTCCTAGTCCTTTTCTCTAGACTAGCCATAGCCAATTCCTGCAATGAACTCAAAACTCCGGACACAATGACACAAACATATATCACAATTATAGTAAACCTTAAACCCATGAATGGGTTTAGTCCCCTCTCGGAAGAGGTGGGAACTTCAACAAAAAACCCTTGGCACAGCACAGTCAGCCTGACAAAACAAGGATCAAAGCTCTTGAGAAAATTTGATTGTGCATTAAGTATTTAACAAGGCACAAAAAGAGCATCACAGCTCATCTAAAATTAGGCAAAAGGGCCATCCTTACAAAGGAATTCTGTCCTTAACGGAAAAACTCCAGCCATTGGGCTACCACCAAAATGATCCTCCTTCCCTATGTCCTCTTCATCTTGAGATAAAAGATTATAAACTACAGAGGCTATATAGAGAAGTGGCATACAAGCCCCTGTCCCTACGTTTACACTTTCACCACTGAGAATAATTCCAGCATTCAAAGAGTAACGTATATGTTTATTTTCTCTGTTAATTTTAGTTGTTATATGTTTGATGCAGCATAGGCTCCTAAATTAAGATTTATAATCTGCTTCCTCTTCTGTGACATTCTGCAACAAATTCCCCCTAAGTTTTTTTTTTTATTATTAAATTTCATGCTCCAATTTAACTATTGGAGATTTTTTTTTTACTTTCTTATTCTTCTTAATGTTCAATTTTAATTCTAATGAGAGATAACTAATTCTAACAAGAGGAGGACTCATAACCTTCCTGGTGACATGTTATCAAAAAGAGAATTTATTTACTTTTTCACATTTTTCTTCTATTTGCTAGTAAAGCAGCTAGGCTGTGGAATCCCTACCAAAATGGATAGGAAGGAGACAGAATGTACAGATTCAAAGAACTTCTAGAAGCAGACGTGTGAGATTTCCCATTTTCCAGCCTAGTCATTACTGACAAGCTAATATCAGAAGAATCAATATTTTGGATATTGTGATCCCAGCCACACCATTGTTTATTTTTATGTTACAACCAGCATGCTGAATTGGCCCCAGAAACAAAAGTGCAAACCCATTGTGCCATAGACTGAAGCCTTGTGCATGTATTATCTGGATTTAACAACAATCAAGAAGAAAAGAAACTTCTGCTGCATTCTATGCCTTCCATCGTGCACAATCACAGATATTTTCTATAGTTCAAAGATGGGAGGGGGGGGGAGAGAACAGTGAGTAGCCAGAATCAGTCTTACTTTTTCCAGCCAAATGAAAATGGGGCCTCCGTCTCTTGGCATATTTCAAACCCTCAGAAGAAACTTTGTCTCATAAAATGCTACGGCTGCCGGGAGATTTCACTGCCCTGCCAATTGCACAGAGTGTAAATCTATGAAGCTCTGGACATTAACAGCCTGAGAACTCCATGCTCCCAAAGCACAAATTAACAACTTCCCATTTGGCCATCAGTGGAATCCCAGGGTGTGAGAGTGCTTAACAAGTGATTTGGGAGAAAAAAGTGAGGAAGCCAAGGGAATCCTACAAAGCGTAATTTACAAGCGGCAGTACCTCAGCAGGCAGGCAGAACGATTCTAGCCACGAATGTCTAGGGTACAACTTTATTTGTCCTTCTGAAGAAAAAGTACTCTCAGGAAAACGTACACCCTCCGTCTCTGGATGGAGATAGAAGGCAGATTTGGAAAGAAAATGTTTTGGCCATTTTATAGTGGAGAACTGAAACAAATGCCCTCCAAAGACTATTAAATATTACTGAAAGAGAATATAAATCTGTCAGAGCAACTTCTTTTTCATACTCTCTGGAGAATTACATTCCACAATGGGTACATCCTCTTGAGAGAAAGGGGTTTACTATGAAGAGGACCCTAATACAATTAACTGTAATACAAGGTCCTGATTTTGGAATTAACTTCCTGTTTGGTTTTAATTGGTGCTGAGACAATAACAGAGGCAATTTGCCCAGCCCTATATTTCTGCTTCTGTGCCATCTATTTGCTATTCAGGTTTTTGTAATATAGTTTTGTGCGATGGAGTTCTAGCTGTTTTGTGTTTTTGAAGATGTGGGAATTGGGGAAGCAACATGCTTACAAAATGGCAGTTTTACGGAGGTTACTGCCAAATTATTTTATTGAAATGTGTTTTAATTCATTGCTTCCCTTGCTTTGGGATTGTTTTTAATAAATTAAAAGTGGTATACCGTTTATATATATATATCTTTAAAAAATCTTATTAGATGTAACACTATGGAAGATAATGTGGCCTGTGAGTTTGTCAGTTGCTTCAATTGTGTGTGTGTGTGTGTGTGTGTGTGTGTGTATGCCTGCCTGTTGATTGATTGTAAAATAACAAGATTGTTTGAAGAAACTAAAAAAGGATTCTGACTTATAGCATTTTCATAGTGGGAACAATAAGAAATGGTTTTGTCTCCAAATAAAGCACAGCTTGGTAATTAAGATGGCAGCTTCTTTTCATATATACAGATCAGCCCAATACTGTACATACTGCTTGTGGGAGCAATCAATAGCTGGTTTCATCCTGTTTGGTATCTATCCAAACACACAACAGCTACAACGGTTGCAAGTTATAGTAGTCAAAGAGTCCACACATCTGGAGAAAATCTGAGTGGCTTTTTTCCTTTTGCACCTGTGTCTTTTTGTTGGCTTTTGTGCATCTAGCATTTCAAAAGCCCAAATTCTTCCAAATGTGATTTGGGGACATTGAAAGCTAAACTAAAAAAAATCAAGGTAATTCCTCTTGAACTTTGCTTTTCTGGCAGGGATCACCCTCAAAGAGCAGCAGCTACATATGAAGAAAACCTTAGAGCACAGACTTTGAAGTAACATGGCAGCCCAAGAACTTAGGAGATATTTCACTCACACTAACATAATTTGGGAAGCATCCTTTTCAAATATTTTGTCTGGTCTTTTTGCAGTTAGTTTACAATTCTCATTTTCATGCGCATGTGTGTAGTTTCAACATAGCTATGCCTCTTCTCATTGTGTATGCATAGTCTTGATTGCTTTCTGGTATACTAAGATAGCGAGACAGCTTAAGCATGCAAAAAGAATATTTAGAGCAAACAGAATAGGAAACAGTGACAGAATTCAGAATTTTCTGAGCCCCCGATGTATAGGGTTTCCCAAGAGCATCTGAGAGATTTGCAAAACCAAAATTATTTTTCAGATACTGAAGATATTTGCAAAAATGTAATGTCATTGTTTCTGCTATTATTTTTATTTGTTAAAAAGGGGGGAGTGTTTCATGAAAAATATTTTAGGTCATGTCTAAAGGGTTTAATATTGTTATTTTTAATGATTCAATAAATATTCTATAAATACATTGCTTTTATTTTAAATAAAATTGATGTGTTTATACAAATACACTGCTCAAAAAAATAAAGGGAACACAAAAATAAGACATCCTAGATTTGAATGAATGAAATATTCTTATTAAAGTTAAATGCTCTTTGTCATACATAGTTGAATGCAGCCTGGACAACAAAAATCACACAAAAATTATCAACAAAAATCAAATTTAGCAAACTCATGCGAGCGTCCGGGATTTGGAGTTACACTCAAAATTTTAAAGTGGAAAAAAACACTACAGGCTGAAATACTAACTTTGATGTAATTGTCCTTTAAAACAAGTACAAAATGAGGCTTTCATTATAGTGTTGTGGCCTCCTACGTGCCTGTATGACCTCCCTACAATGCCTGGGCATGCTCCTGATGAGGTGGCACGATGGCCTCCTGAGGCGATCATCCTCCCACACCTGGACTTAAAGCATCCCCCAACTTCTGGACATCTGTGTGCAACGTGGCATTGGTGGATGGACAAGACATGATGTCCCAGATATGCCCAATTAGGGATTCAGCTACTGGGCGAACAGGCAGGCCAGTCCATAGCATCAATGCCTTCGACTTGCAGGAACTGCTGACCAAAAACTCCAGCCACATGACTGTCTTGCATTGGTCTGGCCTTTGGAGGAGCCCAGGGCCAACTGCACCAGCATATGGGCTCACAAGGGGTCTGCCGAGATCTCATCTCGTACCTAATGCGCAGTCAGCTACCTCTGGCGAGCAACATGGAGCGAGCTGTGCGTTCCCCCTAAAGAAATGCCGCCCCACACCCATTTACTGACCCACTGACCCAAACCGGTCATGCTGGAGGATGTGCTAGGCAGCAGAATGTTCTCCACGGCATCTCCAGACCCTGTCACATCTGTCACATGTGCCTCAAAGTGTGAACCTGCCTTTCATCTGTGGAAGAAGCACAGGGCATCAGTTGGCAAATTGCCAAATCTTGGTGTTCGAACAAAATGCCAAACATCCTGCATGGTTGTTGGGCCTGTAAGCACAACCCCCCACTTGTGACGTCGGGCCCTCATACCACCCTCATGGAGCTCTTGTTTCCTGACCATTTGAGCAGCCACATGCACATTTGACCACTGGGTGGTCATTTGCAGGGCTCTGGCAGTGCTCCTCCTCCATGTCCCTCCTTGCACAAAAAGCAGAGTAGCAGTCGTGACGCCAAGGTTGGTTTGCCTTATCCTACGGCCTCCTACTAATGTCTCTCTTGATGACGGCCTGTCTAGCCTCGGTAGCGACCTCCATGCTCGTGGACCACTACTGCACTTGACACACAGTCAAACCTTTCCGCCACAGCTCACATTGATGTGCCATCCTGGCAAGCAGCTGCACTACCATTGAGCCACTTGCGGGGTTGTTAGACTCCATCTCATGCCTACCACTAGCAGTGACAGCCACCACCAGCATTCAAAAGTGCTACCATCAGCCCAGAAATCAGTAGGAAACTGAGAAGTGCGTCTGTGCGTCACCACCCTGCAGAACCACTCCTTTATTGGGTATGTCTTTTGCTACCTGCCTATGCTTTTCCACCCCTGTTGTTATTCCATTTGCACAACAGCATGTGAAATTGCATTGCAATTCAGTGTTGCTATACTAAGTGCGACAGTTTGATTTCCACCTGTTGTCTATTCTATTCGGATTGTCAATTCAGTGTTGCTAGCTAAAAGTGGACAGTTTGACAGAAGTGTGATTGATTTGGAGTTACATTGTGTTGTTTAAGTGTTCCCTTTATTTTTTTGAGCAGTGTATTATATAAGTATTAGTGGTAATATAATCCATACAAGCGAAAGCTCTTTTTTAATAAATTTCTAATAATTTATTAGAAAAACTAATAATTAGAAAAACTAATATTTGTTAGAAATAGTAAATTTCTAATAAAATTTAAAAAAACAAATTTTAAAGAAAAACTTTTCTGATAATTTTTAAGAGATAAGTTTAAGAAACACTGCTCTATACTGACATGCTTGGTTCATCTAAGAAATGAATCAATCCTAATCCTAAAACCGAAGCTATGTCATGCCCACATACAAAATATGGTTTAGTGCAACAAACTGGTTCACACAATAGGTTAAATTGGTGGCTGGACCTCTGGAAAAACAGTCAATTTGGTATAGTGATTAAGGTGTTGGATTAAAAACCAAGAAACTGTGAATTCTAGTCCCATCATATGCAGGAAAGCCAGCTGGGTAGCGGGTCAGTCATATTCTCTCTCAGCCCAACCCACCTCAAGAGGTTGTTGTTGTGGGGGAAATAGGAGGGCATATCAGATATGCTTGCTGCCTTGAATTACTTATAAAATAACAGAAGTGGAATAAAAATCTAGTAAATAAAATAAATAAATGCTGTGCACATTCTAATGTACTATGCAGTTCTTTCCAGCTGTGTATCCCAAACTCATGGGTATCCCAACTCACAGGACTTTTGCACTTTCAGTCTTAAAATAAAGAGTTTGGGTTTTCATCTAACAATGAAAAGGGCAGGGCATGTATCTTTTTTCTGTTGCATCCTTATGACACTGCCTTTCTCTTGTCCCCAACTCCTGGGTAAGCAGCCAACTGCTAAAGACAATTCAAAGAGATCTGTTCCCCTTTCTTCCAGCACTATCCAAGGACAAACTCAAGGTGAAGGAAGCCCATTAGACTTTGTCAGCTATTATTTTGGAGGAAATGCCAGGTGACCAGCAGTGGAAAAGAGATAATAGATGCAGGCTAGGGATCAGCAGTGAGATCAGCAAATTTCGTGCCATTATAGGTTTTTTTTTCTGAATAAGAAACAATCTTATGATAATGGGTTGGGGCTTTTAAAGGTTTCGGTGTTTTGTTTTTGGGTGGCTTTGAAGAAAATCAAATTTATTATGTATATAGAATTTATAATAACTTTACAATCTGTAGACATAATAACATTAAGAGTTGATCTCTCATATGCAAAATTGAAATGTTCATTTTTTCTTGGAAATTTGTTTATGACTGACAAATCTTTAAAAAGCTCCATGAAATTTCTTTTGAGTAAGAACCAAGTAGACCAGAGTATCAACCAGCACCCCATAAACCTTACTGACAGTTTTCGGGGAGATAATTGCTAGCAGACCTGGAAGAAGCTTCAAAAGACTAAGAGCCCACCCTATAAAACCAACAAGGCTATAGTTAAGCCATTTTTAAAGAAGGATGATGTCACAAGATTATTTTGTAGTTTACATCTGCAAGGCATTTTGGGGAGTCTGCAAGCAGCCTGTTCCTATCACAAGGCAGTATAAAACTGTCTATTAAAGAACTGGTGCCTGAACTATCTTTTTTCCTTCTTCCTTTTTCCTTCTTCATCAACTCTGCATAAGTGCTAAACCCAAGAGGAGTAGTAAATTATTTCGGCTATCCAAAAGTCAAAAGAAAATCAGAGCTTCCTAGATTTTAGTTGAATTGAACAAGAAATGTACTCGATGTGCCTTTCCCCCCTCTGAATAGCTGCTATACTCAGTAAACTCTCCACTATATCACACAGAGCAATCGGAACCAGAGTTCGCCCAGAAAGGTCAGCTAAGCTCAGGACAGCTTGACTTACTCTATAACACAGGCAATCACCACCCATATGAAGGCTAGCTATGGATAATGGGAGTTTTGTCCAGGAACTTTGCTGTGTTGATACCGCTCTTCCAGACCGTATTATAGCTCCTTGCCAAACTGGGGTGATTCTCATGTTCCCCACCTCTTTGCCTCTTTTCCTTAACCTTGTTGGAAGAGCTTTGACGAATGCAAAAATGTGCAATAGTGACACATCATGTGAAACGCTCCTCGAAGAGTTCACCTGCAAGGCATTTTGGGGAGATATTTCAGGACACCTAAAGCATCCAGTCATCAAATTTAAGGAAGACGGCCAGCCACCAACTATCTCCTTGTCCCCTCGACAAAAGAACTTCTATTTTCAAGAGGCCATTTACTCCAAATTAATAGGTGCCCGAGATACAGAACAGAAGTTTGCTATCTCCTTCATGGATTTTCGCGTGGAGGCAAGACCCAAAAGAGCCGGACTTATAATCACGGGATGTGTGCGTGGTCTACACACTATTAGTGCTGTATCAAGACACTTTGCCCCGCAAAGAGAAACATCTTACGTTCTTCCCGGACCCAGATTTCCCAGCCCTCCCATTAGAGAAACAACTTTGCCAGCCACGGACAAACCTAAATGCAATCGCTGAGAGAGGGGGAAGCAAAGACCGCCCTCCTGCTTCTCCTCCCTGCCGCCGCCCCTCGTTTCTCAGAACCGCCCGCCGCCCCTGCCCCCTCTTTTCTCGGGGCCGTCTTCTACCGACACTCACCAGCAATCTCTGCATCGGGCCATCGACGTCACATTTCCTGGACGGTGGCGGCGACGGTGGCTGCTGGGAGTTGTAGTTTAAAAGAAAAGAATGACGGCCAGTTGGGGAGAGGCTGTTCCTTCTTCAAACTACAACTCCCGATAGAGTCTAGCGGAACAACAACAACAACAACAACAAAGGAGCTTCCTGGAGAACGTCATCACTGCAGAGAATGAGACTTAAGAGAGGCGGGTAGCCTGAGAATGGGTGATCTTTGAATGTGCAAATAAGGAGTAGGGCTAAAACATGTGCAGAGTGCTTGTTCCATATTCTGTTTATTCCTGCGTTATGTATTTAAAAAATAAATTAACGTATTTCCCACCATGATGATGTCCCTTTTCTTATTCAGTTCCCCAAAGAACTGTTCTTGGGGTCTTGCAGCATCAGATGACTTTTAAAAAGCAATCTTCCATTATCCATCCCCAAATATGATGGTCTTTAGTGTGAAGCTATAATTTCCAATACTGCGCAACATGCAAGCAGAGCCAATGAAGTTGTACTCAAACATAGCTGGAAGACTTAGATTTAGAATAACTTTATTGTCACTTTGAATGCACACTAATTGGTGTTACATTAAAATGAAATTTTGCTGCATACAGCTCTCAAAGGACCTCCACCTCTAATACACAGTACATAAGCATGTCAAGAATAAACATACATACATACATTATGCATATACCCACATATATGACACAGAAACAACATTATTTAATTCAGATGTATAAATGTACATGGTGAGAGAAACAAATCTTGCGAGTTTACCAGACAGCGAGAAAGGTGCTATTCTTGTCAACATTGCTTACTGAGTCTATGGGCTTTACTTCTGAGTAGCCCCATATTCGCTTACTATGTTGCCATAAATTCTAAAGTGGCTTCCTATATACAGATTGCTTTAATTTCCCATGTCGGCGATGATAATAACAATAATGTCTTAATGTAGACTTAATCATTCTTAAGGGAGAATTTGGAAATAAGACACCTCTAAGTCTTCTGACTAGATGGTTCTGTTCTGTATCCGGATTGAGCTTGAGGAAATTAAACCAGCTTCTCATCTAATTCATTAATAACTACAGTCATGGAATGTTCGTGTTTAAACTATAATCTTACATACATGTATAATCAACAATAAATGTGAAGAAGTTACAGTGAGGAAATGCGAGTTTACTCTGAAGTGAGCATATGTAGACTTCAGCTCTGCAGTCTGACACCATTCTTTTTATTTAGAATTCCTGCAGAGAACCATATGGGATTGCTGCTACATTTTATGCACATAAACTTGGATTCAGTTCAGTAGTTTGACATCTGAACATCCGGGCCGCTTATGGATGCTTTGTTTGTATTTTTTATATTTATATATATTTATATTTATATTACTTTGTTTATATTTGCCTGTTCCTAAGCCTCTCCTTCTATGCAATTCTTTGATACTGGCAATCTGATAAAGTTTGTGAAGAAAAACCACAGAAATCCCCTTGTTTGATTTTTGCTCCACTGCCATACATTGGTAAATTTCATAATTTTTATCAGTACTTTTATTAGAGTATATTTATAGTCCATAATTTACTAAGTCCATTTCCTATAGTAGTGACATTCTGGTTATTTCTACACACTTTTGTTGACATCAGGATGGAAATGGTTTGCCATTGCCCTTTTTTCAACTTCTCGGTCGAGCCTACAATCCTTCCCTCCAAATACTATTCAGACCTGACACAGTTTACTATTCAAATCCAGGTGAGATCAACTGTGTATCAATCTGGTGCCTGGAAAATTATTATGGGTGGTCCCATGTTCACACGCTAACATAAAATAACTATTTTAAATTACCAAAAATATGGAAAATCACCAAATTGCACAGGATTTTGACATTCTCATCCAGACTCTCAGAAGTTGGGGCTAGGAAAATTAATGAGATTTAGCAATCTTAAAAGATTTTTGTAATCAAAAGAAATTAATCTTGATTTTGACTCCTAAAGATGATATGAAAAGGAATGGATGTGACAGAATGTCCATCAACTCTATATTTTCAACCCTGGCCTTATGGTTCTCAAATACTTTCAGTAAAGATAGATAGAGTGCTCCATGTAAAGGGAAAAGTTGGGAATCTCTGCAGTAACCAGGAAAATAATCTGAATTCTGTACAGATTATTCAGTGTTCTGATATCACTTCATCTTTCTGCAACTGAAATTGTAGAGGAAATGTTGATTAAGTACAAAATATATGGCAAAGCCTCAGGATCAGCTTTTTTTGAAAGAAAGGAAATGAGCCAATGATCCATGCATATTGAGCCAAGAAATGGAGAAATATTGAATTTTTCCATTCCTGGACCAAATTGATCCTTCCAACTCTGGCTTTAACATCACACATTGAATAAATCATACTGTATTGTAACTCTCTTGTTTGGTTTCATGAAAACTCATCCACTGTAGTTTGTAAACTACGGTTTATTACTTAGTATGTGTGAATACACAAATGTGGTTTATTCAGTAAACCATAGCTAAACAAGGCATGATCAAATAGGACTGAAGATGAATAGAAAAGAAGATAAGTACTCTGCTTCAAACCCCTGAAAGAAAAGTGGATTGGAAATCAAGATTAAACAAACAATAGCATAGCATGATATATGGTTTATTATTGTATTAATTTTGCTGTATATGAATTCACTTGTGATGTGGCATTACTTCTTGGTTGTGAAGCAGATTAGAGGATCCAGTGATTAAATCCTTTGGGGCCAAAATCCAACCCCAAAATTATTTATAGTTTACGTAGTTAATGATTCTACATAAATGTTGGTTACGTTTTATGCAAACTTATCAGAAAAAATGATTAATAAAGCAACAATATTCTTATGTAAGTAATGTCAATAGATTTGTTCAGGGACATACTTTCTGCTCAGAGTGAGGACTATGCAGTCAGTTCTCCAAACATTCTCTTCCCAGAGAAACGCCAGAGAATGGGAACATGTTGATCCATACATACCACCTTCGTCTCCCTTGCATTCCTGAGAAATTCCCCACACCACCTGATAATGAACAGAAGTGAATGGTTCTCCCTGCTGTTTCTGTTGACAGTCAGGCCTTATCGGTTCTGTGTTATAACAGACTCCTCCGGCTCTCCCCACCCACAGCCTATTGTATGTGGGTTGCCTGCCACAAGTGGATGTTTAAAGGATCAGAGCTGCCATTCACTCTGAGACACAAATATTTTGAAAGGGCAGATACCCTCTTGGCCTCTGGACAGCAGCTTCTCCTAGTCTGGGACAGCCCAAGGTAATGACAGCTCTGATGAGCAGAAGCTCATCTGCTGGGCTCCCAATGATTCAATAGATGCTTTGCCTGCTAGGCTGTCTCTTGAGCCCTACTGTCTTGGATTAATAGTGCTTATTCAGTGACAACAGTGTTGGGAAAAGTCTCTGCTTAAGACCTTGGATGCTGCCCAGTCCTCCTTTATCTATTCTCCCACAGGCATTGGGCTTCAGTTCCCATAGTTCACAGCCAGCAAGGCCAATCCATTTTGTATTATGGGTCCAATTCATCTGGAGAACATCAATTTGGGGAGGAGTAGACCAAGGAGTAGACATAGGACCAATAGGCTAATTTACTCATTTGAAAAATAATCATCTGGTTTTGGAACAAAATATGTTTAGCTCTTCTGTTATACTGTACTTCTTTATTTTAGGTTTAGGAACTGATTCTGGTGTAGTGCTTAAACTGCCTTTTCTATTTGCTCTGGTGTTTGGATGCTGGAACGGAGAAAGCTGACCCCTTCTGCAAAACTCAGACTTTTTTTTTCTGTCCAGGAGGAGACAGGGAGCTGGTTTTCCATTTCTACCTCAAAAAATTATGTGCCCATCAAAATTAGGAGTCTGCCATTCCAGAGAGATGCCTGCCTGCGTTTCTTTAAATTTCCTCCATAGCATTCTTCATCTTAGAGTTAGTATTCTTTAGACCTCTTTTTAGATTCATGCAACACTATTTCATTGCAATGTGGAAAACAGCTTGGAATCATTTCTTCTAATTTCTCTGATTTCAGAATACAGTCTGGATGAAAGATTTTGAAGTTTGATAGAAAGATCAGATTTTAAAAGTCAAGGGACACTATAAAAATAGCCTACTGGCTTTGAATTAATGTGATACGTAAGCCCAAACAACTGGTGTGGCTTTTCTAACAAATTGTTCCTTAGCACAGTGTGCAAAACTTTCCAATGTTAAGTTCCCAATTTAATTGAACTGCATAAATGAAAGCAATCATCTGATGTGAACTAAGTATGTATATAGCTAAAGTCCAAGCACTGGCCAAAGATATGTAAAGTGTAACGAAACTATCATCTCATCTATTTTCATCTTTCTTATGCCACCTTCTACCTTGACTGGTTACCCACAATACAGAGTCAAGTGTGAGTTAAACCACCAGCGAAGCTCTCTTGCTGTCACTCACTGCTTCTCCCCCCCCCCCCCCCCNNCCCCCCCCCCCCCCAAATCCTTTTAAATAAATCCCACATCTCTTGCTCTCTCCAGCAATTCCCAGAAACATCAGGAGGAAATGACAGGGTGAAAGTTCAACTACCCAATGGTTATAAATGAACTGCTTCCACAGATCAATACAGCATCCTGAAAGCAGCTGACGCCAATCCAGTTCTGCAGGGAAAGACTGGACCACTGACTGATATATGGGCCAGGCGCTGGACCTGCATAGAGGATTTAGGCTGCTCTCTTTGCAATATAAGAAACTAATCCAATACTGACCACCCTCACAGAGTTGGTGTAAGGATTTGAAGCTAATGCATGGCAAATGCTTTAAGGGGCTGTGTAAATGCAGTGGTGGGGTGAAGGAATCCAGATTAACAAGCCCATTCATGCCATCTGGCCACAGTCAGATTGAAGCTGTCTCCAAAAATGTGTATCCAGCAAGGCTGAGAGAATAAACTATGATGTAACCTGTGGCCATTTTCCATGCTAGCAGCTTTGATGAGAATCTGAGCCTAGCAACATGTGGGAGAACACTGTGCTACCCTCCTGCTAAGAAAGACTGTATAAGGTTATCATTCTTGATAACCTTTGTGAGAGTAAAAAAAAATGACTGAAACAGGTTGTTTGCAAAGCTTCATTAAGTGTCATCATGATGTCACCTTTCTTCAAGTCAGTGCCCTACTGGTATGGTGGGGTATCATTGAATCACCTGTAGCTATGCTGACTATGGGGAGTAAGGTCCATTTCAGTAGGATCGTGGCAGGTTGAGAAAGATGTTTGTGTGAACTAGGCAAATCTTGACTGGCTTTTGCCCATTAAGAGACAGAATGGATCTCAGTCAACACTGAAATGATTTGTATTATTCAATCACTCCTCAAGCAGATGCACAGTATGAAAACCCCTATTTGAGAACATGTACTATTGCTTCTTAGCATGTGAGCGTTGTCATTCTTCCAATCAGAAAACATGCACCACGCAAGAATTCATTAGAAACACAGGGAGCAGCGGACGGGACTCCATAGAATATGGGCAGTTTTCATACTTGCACACTTTAAGAGTAAACGTGTTAGTATAGTTAAAACTGAAGTAAAACTACTGGATTTCCTAATGCCTAGAAATCTGGGAAGGATTACTCTAGGCCAAGGCTGTCAAACTCCTGATCCCTGGGCCGAATGTGTCATGGGATGGCCAGGCCCCTGGCCAGTTTAGCAAGGGTGGGGAATCCTGACACATCACGTGATGCCACCATGATGACGTGAGTTTGACACCCTTGCTCTAGGCCCACATAATTGTCACGCTACTCTGGTTCTGGCAATTGACTTTAGTCAACAACCAGATGGCAACTGGAGGACTACAGTTTACTTAGCTTGGCATTACACAACACATCAAACCATAATATACTTCGCTGGGGTTAATTTTAATGTGTAAAATTATTCTATTTTGTTTTCTACAAAAAAACATTTTAAAAGGACCACAGTCACTCATGAAATACATGAACCCTGACTTCAAGTTAAAAAAAAAAAAGCTTCCTGTCTCCATGTCTTCCAATGTATTCAAAGTACATCTCTTTCCTTCCTTCGTTCATCAATTGAGCAAGCAGATCGCCAGTTTTGGGCCACAATATTTGGCAGGAATTCTCCTCAAAATACTCTTTTGAAGAGAGTTAGCGCAGTTCTATCCAATCCATAGCAATCCTCATTGGTACCAATAAAGGAGAATATTGTAGCTCAAGGTTGAAATGAGGGGTCCTTGATGCTCTCTGAGCTAGGTTGTTTTCTTGCAGATGTTTCATTACCCAAATTAGATTAATGCTAGCACTGATGATGTTACCTAGTTTGAGTAATGAAATGTCTGCAAGAAAACAGCCAAGTTAAAAACACCTAGGACCCCACTCCCCCATAATGATCTTTGGTAATGGTGCTATCCCCACAAAACTAAACAGTTTTTCCTCAAACTTGTAGCTTTTGAATCAAATTTTCCTCCTCCCAAAGCCCCATAATTTTTTCAAAAACCATGTTGTTGGATATGATAGGATCTGATACAATTAGAAGGCAGCCAGGTTGAAGACAGAGAGTGAATAGGACATTTTTTAAAAAACGTATTTGATCAAAGTTTGATTTTTGTCACTGTCTTCTTCCAAGGACAGTTCTTTTTTTTTTAACTCTCCATTCTAAGCCACAACCCTCAAATTTCTTGAAATTCTCTTATCTGACTGTCTTCCATCTCATTTAGCTTCTTAAGATGTAACTAAAATGCTGCCACCTAGCTGGGTGGTAATTTGACATGGGGCAAATCAGGCAGTTGTCCAGGGCGTGGGGATGTGTGTGACCAAATTTTGTAAAATCAAAAGGGAAACCTAGGGCAAGCTAAATTTCATTTCAATTAATTACCCATATCATTCAGCGATCTGTTTGTATTCTCTTACAGTATCAAATGAAGTTCTATGAAAATAGGATGAAGTCCTCATCATATGATAAAGAACAGAATTTAATGTTGCGTTGTTTGCTTTTGCTTATGAATTGTGATGATTGTAATTTCACAGTTCTGTCACGGGTTGAGAAATCTTAAAATAAAATGACACATTAGCATAAGTAAGGTTACTTGAAAAGTTATAAAAACCAATCTTCCATCAGAGCCTTCGGTGATAATCTCACCTGAGACTCAAAAACTCTTGAGGCCATTACTGCTTGTGCATGCTGCATAGGACTGCTCTCTAATAGAGGATTATTGTGCTATTTTAAACATTTTACTGGGTGAATGCTAAAATTGCTAGTGAAATTTCATTTTCTAGATGGGCTGTAATCTTCCACTGATAAAGTCACTTCAGATATGAATTCAGTTCTTAAGGGTCCTCTCATCCAGAGACTTCCAAAGCTTCAGGAATGGAAGGGATCGTGATAACATGTCCTGGCAGTGCCATTAGGGGAGGACTTTGCGGTTAAAAATCCAGCCCCCAACTCAGATGAAAGGCCCCCAAATATTGTAACCTCATTTCCTACATTCTGAAATAAATATAAAAGTAAAGGTAAAGGTTCTCCTCACACATACTTGCTAGTGTTTCCAGCTCTAGAGGGCGATGTTTATCTCCATTACAAAGCCGAAGAGCCAGTGCTGTCCAAAGACATACATCTCCATGGTCATGTGGCCGGCATGACTAAACGCCGAAGGTGCACGGAACGCTGTTACCTTCCTACCACAGAGGTCCCTATTTTTCTATTTGCATTTTTACAAGCTTTCAAACTGCTAGGTTGGCAGAAGCTGGGACAAGTAATAGGAGCTCACTCCATTACACATGCTAAAGATTCGAACCGCCAAACTGCCGACCTTTCTGATCGACAAGCTCAGCATCTTAGCCACTGAGCCACCGCGTCCCTTAAATAAATATATTACCCTTTAAAGGGTAAGCTATCATTGTTAAAATGTCCCCTACCCTTAAAACTATTACATCCATGGTCTAGAATTATCTAGCTGCACCACAGCGCTCTGATGCCAAAGAACATACAGCTATGCCGAGGGATAGCATATGCAGTACAAAAAGCCTTGACCGTACCTGCACCTTTTCAGGCCAATTCTTTAAGCTACAGGCTCTTGTCTAATCTCTGCACTGAATCATCTTCATGAAAGAGGATGGCATTTCTTCTGGGTTGTGCTCTAGCAACTGGAAGGGTTAAGATTTTTTGTTTTTCATCAATGGAAATCTCTTCCCCCATTTTATTTTTTATTTTATTTTATTTTTTGACCTCACAAAGCAGCTTGTGCAAATGGCGCCATCTCTTGGCCTAAGGAAGGAAAGGGACCAGGCATGCTTGGCATCTGCTAGACGAATGCAGTGCAAGAACCGCATTCCAGTGGACTGGCTGTCTGAAGATGTGCTCGAGTTTGCATGTAGAAGCATTACATGAGAAATATGCAGTCACATGCACATATGATATGTTTGAAATAGCTCAGGAACAGACATGGGAAGGATGGAATAAAACCAGAACTATTCAGGGAGGGGGGAGGGGTTAAATGGAGAAAAGGTGAAAAAAGCTGGTTTAATTGGAGGGAAATGTGCTTTTTTCTTTATGTGCCATTCCTATGGCTTAATGTATGAACTGGAAAAAAATGTGCAACAGTTACTGTTTCTTTTTTTCCATCATATTTTTCTTACCAAAAGATGAAAATGACCATTGATGGAGCTACCTGGCATTTGGAAGGCAAGATTGCTCAGCATTGACACAGGTGGTCCTCGACTTACGACTGGTAACTTAGTGTCTGCACAAAGTTATGACAGAAAACACCCCCCTCCCAAAAAGTACTTATGACCTAGTTCAAAGTTCTGATGGGCGCCTCCCTCCCCTGAAGTTACTTGGTAACTGACTCACATTTATGGCCATTTGTTTGCAGCATCTTGTGGACATATAACGGTGATTTACATTCTTACAAAATCTGGTTTTTACTTCCAGTTTTCAGCGAAAAAAGGTCCCACAGCAAACAACGAGTTCCCTTAATGACCGCAGCAATATTTTTACGTCCACAGCAGTTGCTTAACAATTGCCACAAAAAAGTTCATAAAATCAGGTCCAGTCATGTGGCAACCTGCTTTGCGAACATCTTCATTTATGACTTTAATGGGCAGGCTCCATTATGGTTATAAGTCAAGGACTACCTGTAATGTGTTCCTTCCGGTTAGTATAACCCTTGATAGGCTATCCCAAGAGAGAAACACACACCCCATTCCAGGAGATTCCAAGGACTCTAATGGTGGCAAGAGCTAACAGAGAGAAGCAGGAAGCTGGAAGAGCAAAACATCCTTTTTGGGTGAAGGTTCAAATCACTGAGAAGTTAAAGACTGATGATGTTATCTAGTTTGGGTAATGAAACATCTGCAAGAAAACAAGCAAGCTCAGAGAGCACCAAAGACCCCTCGTGTCAACTCTGGGCTACAAATATTCTCCTTTATTGATTCAAATAACTAGTTAAAAAGGTATTAGTTATTTTCCATGGCAGAATACCAATTTTCATGGTAGCACAGGCGGGGTCCTTTGGAGCCAAAGAAAACACAGCAGCAGCAGTTCAGAAACGATTGTCCACTTGCAGTACATCTACACCAGAGCTGTCAAACTTCTGGCCCGCAGGCCAGATGTGTCACGCACTGGCCATGCCCATGCCCAGTTTAGGGAAGGGGGTCCCAATACATCATGTGATGCCACCCAATACGCCACCAAAAATCCCAATGTCATGTGACGCCACCATGATGATGTGAGTTTGACACCCCTGCTCTACAGTCCTGTAGTTCTCAACCATAATGTAAAATGTAACTATATGGATTAGGATTGCATACCTCCCACCCAGAAAGTGAGAACCAATTGAAGACCATTACTATCATTTCCAGGCCCAGCCCTTCTATTGGACAGACTGAGGCAACTCTCAGACAGAAGAGATGCTTCTTGCCTTTTCTAGCCAATAATATAAGGCAGAAAACTGCCTGCCAATAAATACTTTCTTTCTTTTCAAGCTGGCCAATAACTGAATGACTTTTAAAAAAAAATCCCTTCCAGCTATTCACAAACCAAAAACAAAACTGTTAATGTTCTTTCTTGTCTATGCTCCATGTGTTTTTGTGCATGTATTGGTGAACAGCTGGCCTTATTTTGTAATAAAATCCCAGGAGCAATCTGAAGGGAATTATGCCAAGGGGAGTGAGTTGTTAAACGGATATAAAACAATGTGGCAAACTTCAATTGCCTTCCAAATTCCTAATGATGTACCAGCAATTCTGCACTTGGATTCTACCAGCACATGGCCACAGTAGGAAACCAGGAAGTGGGATAAATGGTAAATATTCTTACAGGCCCACGTCTCTAAGTGCAAAACAGCACTCCATTGTTGTTTCGGAAGCAACATTTCATTCTCTTGAAATTGCATCTCCTTGACTATGAGACAACACCGTCACATGGGTATATAGAAAATTATTTGCAAATGCAAGCCTCCTGTTTCAACATGGTGGGATTTAATGGGGAAGGAAAATATTTCAATGCACTACCAGGAATATACTACTGTTCTGAAGACCTCCTTGTGAATTAAAGACAAGATGCTTCCATGTTTAAAAAGCTTTCATGGGGAAAGAAAATAAAAGACACATACAAAATAAAAGACACAAAAAGCAATTATCCAGCTCAGTGAGTTTTTTTTTTTTTTTCAGATTCAGTGCACATGGAGCACTGGCCAAATTTAAGTATCCTGCCTAGGTGAAAATGCAATCTTAAATATTTGTTGTAACTCTCCTGAAATTGCTCACTGTAGAGGATATTTGTTGAATCTGAAAGAAATATCATCATCTGCTGATTTCATTGAATTAATTCATCCTGGCTTCCAAGAAATCCCAGGATTTCTAAGAAAACACTGAGCCTTTTGATTACCTGCATGGTTTATCTATCTTTTCAAATTGCCAGTGAAAAACCTTTTTCCGATCATGCTGTGACTACTGAGCTTCCTATCCTAAACAGACAGTCACATTAGGAGGTGTTTATATAATCTTAAATCCTAAATTTGAAGTTTTTACCCAGGGAGTGGGGTTTTGTAATGCTGATACTTCTAGAATTCAGCTATGATTTATCTTTATTGTAACTTCAACATTTCAGGCTATATTTTATAGGAATGAAAGCCCAAATTACAAACCTATGCATTTTCCTATATTAGATTCACTTATAGCAGAGATGAAGGTTCTGTTGAGGAAATCAATAGCCAGCTAAGCACAACTCCCAACAGACTAAGCTAGCAGATAGTTCAACATTATCAGCAGGTGCCTCATTCCTCACTGAAATGGGGGTAGTACTTTGGTGACATCAAGAAAAAATTTTTTGTCTGCACAAATACTACAAATAAGAAAAATGTGTTGATGGAAAACATATGTTGATATGCAGATACACACTGACCCAACCTTTTGTAAACACACCCCAGAAGAATGAGTGTTCCATGCAAGCACTGATACAGGATCTGTTTGCCAAAATTTATTTATTTTTTTAAAAAAACCTTCTCTCTGATTATGCTTAGGCATTTGATTCCTGAGATTCGGTCGAGCCCACTAATACAGGGGTCCCCAACCCCCAGCATCAAACCACAGCATGCCACAAATTGGGCCATGCTAACAAGTGAAGCCCCATTTGTGGGAAACCATGCCTACTCCAGTCTGCAGAAAAACCTCCCTCCACAGAACCGATTCCTGATGCCCAAAAGGTTGGGGGACACTGCTCGAGTGCAATATTTCTCAATTTCTGCAACTTTAAGGTATTCAGACTTTAACACTCAGAACTCTGAGAATTGAAGTCGACATATCCTAAAGTTGGTGTGGTTGAAAAACACTGCTCTAGTTTAAGCAAGTGAAATAGCTAAGGCATTTCAAGCCTGTGGAGCAAATAAGCCTCTAAGCCAGGATTGCACAGCTAACAATCAGAGCTTTATGTGCTTCACTGCCCTGCCACAAGCCATGTCCTCAGGTTTGCTTCTCTAGTTTTCTATAGGCGGGCCTCCATTTCATGCTGCTGCTCAAAAAATGGTGCCCGCTTCTGGGGTGGTACCATGCAACCTAGGGATGCTAAGGGATGCTTCTCTCTTTCACCAACAGACCTCCAGAGATCTATGAAAGGTAAGGCAGCAATGAGGGAGGGGAGGAAGGGGGGGGAAGGGGAGGGAGGGGAGGGAGGGGAGGAAGGGGGGGAAGCAGNGGAGGGGAGGGAGGGGAGGAAGGGGGGGAAGCAGGCCCAATGCTTGCAAAATCCAGTGGGGCAGGATGGGAAGGATAAGTGGCTGTTTCAGAATTCCAGCAGTTGGTTGTAAGGGTGAATCAATCCAAATTTTGTGCATGTGACCATGGAAGCACTACAGTTACTATAAATTTGAAACCAGGTCATAAATAGCTTTTGGGAGCATCCATCATAACTTGGAATGGTTGCTAAGCAAGTGGTTGTAAGTTAAAGACAACTTTTTAATGCACAGTAATCATATTCACTATATTTAATTCCTTCTGGACTGAATCAAGTTCAGCTTTTCTCCTAGCACCACCTACATTTTCAAGTGCATGCAGCAAAGGGAGGCTGTTGGCCCAAAGAAAATTGCCTAGCGCTGTTGTAAGCCACATCCCAATATAAAGGGAAGGATAGAAGATCTCGGGGAGCACAAAGGAATGTAGCTGTCATGAAGACCAACCCACATCTTGCTGGAACAGAAATAACTCAGACTGGAAATTAGCAATTCCAATTCATTCTCTTGAAATTCTCCAATGGAAATTCTCCTCCCCCCACCCTCCCAAATAGAAACAAAACATTCCTCTGGGTATTCCTAAGCATTTTTTTCCACTGATCTGGATTGCTCCATCCATGGATTTTTAAGGGGGTCCTGACAATCATGGTTTTCACTTGAACCCTCCTGTGTTTTCCCACAGCTGCTTCAGTCATTTTTCTTAGGCAGGGCAATAAAATCTGTCAAGGAAGAAAAAATACAGAACATTGTCAAGGTTGGCCCAAGACGTTATACTCCCCTCCCCCAAGGCAAAGGAAAAATTAACTCTTCTCCCTCCACCTATAATGAGAAGTCAGCCAGAGTGGTCCTGAATCTTCCTTGGATGCTACCTTAACCTGCCTCGTGGTAGGCCTGGCTCTGGCCCGCCAGGAGGGAGCCTCCATAGCACAGCGGCCTCTTCCCAGGCTTTGGCCTTCTCTGCCTGGAGGCGGGAGGCGGGCCAGAAGCAAGCTGAATATCTGAAACAGCTCCACAAGGAGGAGATTCATGGCAGCAGGAAGAGTTCATAATTCAGCCCAGATAGGAATCAGCTGAAAGAAACAGATGCTGGGTTCATTCTAGTTAGAAATAAGCTTGTAAATGTTAATATGGGGGCCAATTAAGCATAAATCTAATACCAGGTTAGATCTCTAATTTAGGGCAGGAGGAAATTCATCTATGCAAACCCTAATGAAATGAATGATAAGCTAAGCAGAGATATGCATACACACATTTGTATACCAGCAGAGAGCAAAGGGAACACACAGACCTAAAACAAACTGAGAAAGATTTTTTACAAAACTATAATGGAAGCTTTTTGCTACAGAGTAGAGTAGAGTAGAGTAGAGTAGAATAGAATAGAATAGAATAGAATAGAATAGAATAGAATAGAATAGAACAGAACAGAATTCTTTATTGGCCAAGTGTGATTGGACACACAAGGAATTTGTCTTGGTGCAAATGCTCTCAGTGTTTTCTGCTTACGTTGTTTTCCGCTGTCAAAGAAATCATCTGAGTGTGTTCTCTCTCTTTCGTGCGTGTGCACACACACATTAATGCTATTGATGATGATGATCAAAGAAGAATGTATCAGAGAGTCAGTGCAAGCTTAACTTTGTCTAAAAAGACCTAGGCTTAAATTTTAAAAGAGAACATATTAAAAACTTCTATTAAGATTGCAGTTGTAAAGAAATTGGCATGAATGTACATCAACATGACATTTGAGTAATATAATCCCAGTGGTTTTTTTGGGGGGGAGGGGGAAAGATATACAGTGTTTGTGTAGGATGGTGTCTTGCAGGAAGGATAATGTGGCCCCTAAAAAGCTGCTGTCTACTGAACCACCCCAGTTCCTATCACACTCACAACCCCAACACTTTCTTCCCCATTGTCATCTTTAGAGAGCAACACTGATCATTTTAAGGACACAGTTCGTTACTAATGATTAAGAAGTTGCTTTGGGCAAATGGAGGAAACTGCTGTGATGTATAGAAAATTAGATCATTTCTAAAATAGGCAGGCCCCCTTATTAGCAATCCCTAAGATATGACATATGATTGCTGGACATGCAAGAGATAGGACCCCTTCTGCGTGCAGAAAGGGTAAGCCTACAAGTCTTGTGAATTCCCATGTTGATTCCCTAGTGAGCTCAATTTAAACCAGTGCTGTTTCAAATGGGATATGAAATTGCCACCATCCTGCAGAGGCCCGATATCCATAATTAAATGTCTTCAAGATTGGAGGGATGCAGAAGTTAAAGTCTTAGCTCTCCTAGGGAGCCAACTATAGGCACTTTAAAAATTCTTTGTGGTCACAAGCTGGAGCAGAGGAACTATAGTTAGTCCTCAGCTTACAACCATTCATTTAGTGACTGTTCAAAGTTACAACAGCACTGTAAAAGAAATGACTTATGACCATTGCTTGCACTTACAACCATCACAGCATTCTCACGGTCACATGATTAGAATTTGGGCTCTTGGCAACCAACTTCTATTTACGACAGTTGCCATGTCCCAGAGTCACATGATCGTCTTTTATAACCTTTCCAGCCAGCTACTCACAAGCAAAATTAATAGAGAAAGCCAGATTTGTTTAACGACTACAAGGTTCACTTAATTGTAGTGATTCTCTTAACAACGATGGCAAAAAGGGTCATAGAATGGCATGATTCACTTAGCAACTGCCTTGCTTGGCAGTGGAAATCCTGATCCTGACTGTGGTGGTAAGTTGAGGATTATTTATACACAAAGGACAATGGCTGTATCATCTGGGATCATGCAGCAATAACACCAAGTTGTAACCAACCACCTCAATTCTTGAAACAACTGAGGAAGATTAGACCTGATTAATATAGGGATGGGAGACAGGTAGGAAATTCCAGGCTATAAGACTGTGAGATTGAAAAAGCTTTCATACTGCTACCAATAAATCATGGGCTTCCATGTGAAACTCAATTTGAGCAAGGTTTTATCTTTTTTTTAGTGTCAACAGTGTCCCTTGAAGTAGAAGTAAGGCTTTCTTGAAAACATAATTTTGCGGGGCACTGCTTAGTCAAGCCTATTTAGATGTTTAAAAATCCTTATTGGAGCTACATCAACAAAAGAGAAACATGTTTCCAAGCAATCTTCACCAGATAAGGTAGGTAAAAAGAATGAAGTTATTATAAGCTGTTTTTCAAATGTGAATGGAGGTGGATGGAGAGGGGTCTAACCAACATGCAGATCGGGTCCTAAAAGAATGAAGGAATGGTCTTAGGTAGTATCTTTGCCTCTCCCAAAATTGTAGAGAAGAAAAAAACAAGGAAATAATTGTTGGAGCTCAGGTTTTAGACATATAAAATCTAGCTTTAAAACCCAGATCTGTTCCCATTCAAGATACAGAGATCCCTTAGTAAGTGGAAAACACAACTAAAACCAGCAATATTTCTTTACATGAACAAAATCATTTAAGCAAAACAACAAAAGAACAATTATCTACAGTCCTTTTGTAAAATAAACAAATCAACTTTAACCTCCAGAGCAGTATTATATTAAACAGGCAAGAATTAAAAGATTGCTTAAAAATACATATTGGCTGGTGGCATGGGTTTATACTATAATTCAAAAACACCCATGATGCATTTTCTTGTCTACCTCAAATTAGTAAATGAAAGATTGCCTCCCAGGAAAAAGAGATTTTTCTTCCCTTATCTTCTTCTCCAGAGTGGATAATTATGTCATTTCTCTACAATGAATGTTATTTTCTTAATTTAGAAAATATTTCTTTAAAAAAACAAGTGCCAATGCAGATGAAAAAGACTGTTTTTAAAATGAACATACAAATCTGAGAATGAAATGGTCGTACTTAAAGACAGATAGATAGATAGATAGATAAATAAATAGATAGATACTGATAAGTAAATAAATTATAGTGTATCACCCAAAAGTGTAAAATCATATACAGGGATGATATTAATCAATACTTGCATTCTATCTGTATTTATCAAAAGAATTGTATTCAACTTTTTACCAAATTGATAAATGCACGCTTTTTTTCTTTGATAATTTGTTTAACTTGGAGTATATTTCTGCTTCCATTTCTGTGAGGCAGGTATAATCCATCAGTATCACAATGGCAATATAATGCACAATGAATATATTAGCTTGCTTACTTTTTGGTGCAAACTGTCCAGTTCAGCTTGTGGCCAGTTAATAATTCCAGCAGAATATCCTATCGCAGATATGGCTTAGGTATTGATGACTTTCCACCATTCAATTTTGTTTTTAGCTATTTTCTCATTATTTGGATGTATTTTTTACTAATCACATTTTTAATTTGTCCATGCTTGAAGTTGTCCAACTGTAAAAAGCCCAGATACTTGTAGGCTTCATCCTGATAGTTCCTGATGGTTTAAGCCATTCAGCATTTCAACTCCATTATTTGTGACTTTACCTTGATTTATTGTAACTGAAACAAGTTCCTCTTGGCAAATTCCACTCTGTTATCCATGCTAAGAATTCTTACAATGTTTATTAATGACTAGATTTCATTTTCTAATTTTCATAAACCTTCAGAACAGCTATATAAGGTACATGTGATATTTTATTAGCATTTTTTTGCTATTTGATAGCCAAGATTTGCTTTCTTGAAAAATCACTGAAAGTGGGATCATAGCAATGACAAATAAGAAGGGTCATAATGAGTCAACCTGGAAATTGACAAGCCCTAATTTTTTATTTTCAATCACCAGTTCTGTCTTCCACTACTTTATTTTTTCTATAAATATTATAATGTTTTTACTGGCATCAATTGTCATACAGATGACCCAATTGTCTGGTAGTGAATCAAAGACATTTTTGTAATCAATCCAGACCATATCCTAAATAGGTTCATCAGCTTTTGCAATTCTCAGAAACCATTTTATCAATCAGAAGTTGAACTTTTGTACATCAGATTTTCTTTTTATTTTCTTTCTGTTCTACTGAAAGAATATTTTTTTCTGAAATAGTTGTTCTTATATTTTTGGAGAAGGATCAATATGTGCCTTAATCCAGTCTATGGACCCTTGCAGGTGCTTCCAACTATTGAATATATTCTGGCATAGGTCTGCATGATGCAATTTATTTCCTAATTTATATTATTTATTCAGCCACCCATCTCATACAAGTGACTCCTGGGCAGCATATAAGAATAAAACAAGCATAACTCTCATCCCAAGCCCTCAGTGCTCAAGGATAAACTGTTAACCCCACCTCCATCAATAGTAGCAGAGCTCATTTGTCACTGATTTAAATGCCTGGGAAACAGCCAGGTCTTCAATGCCTTCTAAAGGCTAGGTCCCACTGGCCGACAGACGCAAAACGTATGCATAAAGGACACAGCAGACGAGCAAAATTTCGGGGG
>BHFT01007244.1:0-42833 GCA_004320025.1 Laticauda laticaudata
AACTACTGAGTTTTGAGACACACTTCCTTATTCAATTCAATGGACCATCCAACATGGCTTTGGTGGAAGCCAGATTAACTTTACAACCATATTCCTAACTTAACAACTGAAGGAGTGGTGGGATACAAAATTTTTTACTACCGGTTCTATGGGCATGGCTTGGTGGGCATGGCGGGGGAAAGATACTGTAAAATCTCCATCCCTCCGCACTCCTGGGAGAAGGATACTGTAAAATCCCCTTATCTCTCCACCCCAGTAACCTGCTTTCCAGCTCTATTCTCCTGTGCAGGGCAACAAAAGAAGACCCAGCCAATCAGCTAGGACTCGGGAGGCAGAGAATAGATGGGGGCAGGGCCTGTCAGAGTGGATCCAACCTTTTCCAGTTCTCCGATCAATCTGCTGAATATCACCTCTAAACTGCAGTGATTGAGTTAACGACTTTGTTAAGAAGGGTTGTAGAATGAGACAAAACTCTCTCAATAACTGTCCTGCTTAGTAACAGTAATTGGTGGCTCAGTTGTGGTCATAGACTGAGAACTACAACATATATCCTTGAATGAAGAAGTCGGAAGTATTTTTTTGTATATACTTTTGTTTTCTTTTTTAATTTACTTTAATGTCTTACCTCTATTTCTATTTCTCTCTTTCCTCTTTATCTTTTTTTTATTATGGCTAATTTATGGTAATTTTTATATGTATGTTTTATAAAATTCAATAAAATTATTATGAAATAGGGAGAGGATTTTTCTAGAAACACTGTAACATTCTAGGTCCATTCATAACAGTAGGACTGATTTTTAGCTAGGAAGGTATAAGAAACCAACCACAGATTTTTTTTTTTGTGGGAGCAATTTTTTCTAGAGTCATCAAAATTGATTGCTTGAAGCCCAGAGAACAGGGCTGAAATGAGTCAGCTAGCATCTATATTTCCCTGGTTTTAAAAAAAATCCACATAAATTCATTTTGGCTTTGGTATGGTAGGAGAGCTTTTGTTACTCTATGTTAGCAAAATCCAGACATTTTACTAAAAGGCACAAGCTTTCCAGAACCTGCAGCTCCCTTCATCAAATGCACTGCAGATTCTGATGTTTCTCTGGTTAAAAAAAAGTCATGTAAACCCATTTTGTTTTAAATAATGCAGGAGGAGATCTATGTTAGTCTATGAGTAGCAAAAAAAAGAGACTTTTAAAAAAAGGCATAAGTTTTGGGAAACTTTGGTTCACTGCATCAGATGAATTGTAGATCAGATTTTTCTCTGACTAATATATAGAGGTGGGCTTCAAAAAAATTTAGCAACTGGTTCTCTGCCCAGTTACTGGGTGGGCGTGGCCATGGTGGGTGTGGCCTAGTTGGCCTACTGCACCACGGCAGGGGAGACATTTTCACCCTTCCCAAGCTCCAGAGGCTCTCTGGACACTTTCCAGAGCCTCCAGGAAGCCTGTTTCTCCCCTCCCTGGGCTTTCTCTTGCTAGGTGACTTTTGACCTTTCTTGCCAAAGTTGTTAAGTGAAATCACTACAGTTGTTAAGTTAGTAACACGGTTCTGAAGCAAAACTGTTTTCTCCATTGAGTTTGCTTGTCAGAAGGTCACAAAAGATGTTCCTGTGACTCTGGGGCACTGCAACGGTCATAAACATGAGTCAGTTGCCAAGCATCTGAATTATGATCATCTGATTATGATAATGCTGCAACAGTTTTAAGTATGAAAAACAGCCATAAGCAATTTTTATTTCAGTGGCATAATAACTTCAAAGAGTTCCTAAATGAATTATTCTAATTTAAGGACCACCTTTATGACACCATCGTAGCTTCTAACGGACACCTATGGGTCATGGCCAAAGCTAGTAGCGACCAAGACAACAACTACATTTGATTGGATTTTATCAACATTAAAATGAAATTTACAAAATTTCATCCAGAAAGAGCCTTAGGACTATTGAGGAGGCTGGTGGTTGGATCCACTTATTTTGAAAGAGCAAATAGGCACATGAAAATCTCCCCTTGATGTGCTCCAACATATCTTGTGCATTTGTATAAGGGCTCATTTTTGAAGAAGACTTAGCTGCTGCTAATTTATTCTGTGCAGAGAAAACAAAAGAGACAAACATCTATTTTTCTTCATTAAGCAGAAAAATCAATGCGGAGAATCTAACAAAAATGCTACTTTGCCTCTCTATTATCTATTTTTAACAGACTGGACCTCTTTTCTGTAATGTTTCTATGAAGGTTGAGGTTCATTTCTATGCGTCATGAAAGAGAATTATGGTTAGTGCTTCACTTGCTGCTGCTGTTGTTATTTGGAGAAATTGTAATTAGCAGTTACAACTTTCCCAAAGAGCATCACTGATTTTATAGTTTTTGTTTTTCATATTAAATTCTTACTCCACCAAACATTTTACATGAGTCAGCACAAATTGTGGCAGGTAGAATTAACCCTCCTTAAGTGGCCTTTCTTAAAAGGAATCCTTCCCTTCCCTTTCCTTTTCTTCCTTTCCTCTTTCCTTTCCTCTTTCCTTCCTTCCTTTCCTTTCCTTCCCTTCCCTTATTTTCCTTCCCTTTCCTCTTTCCTTTCCTCTTTCCTTCCCTTCCCTTTGTTCCCTTTCCTTTCCTTTCCCTTTCCTTCCCTTCCCTTCCCTTTCCTTCCTTTCCTTTCCTTTCCTTTCCTTTCCTTTCCTTTCCTTTCCTTTCCTTTCACTCTACTCTACTCTACTCCACTCCATTCTATTCTATTCTATTTTTTCCCAGCTTTCATTCAGATTTATTGTGAATGAAGTAAATTGTTGTAAAATATTGGAGCTTTCATGACGTCTTTTGAAGACATTAAACTTTGCAGTATGACTGTAAGTTTCATTCATGAGTTGCCATGAGCACTATTCCCCTGCTATCTTTTTCTTTCCTTTTATTTTTTTAAAAATGAGAAATCTGTTTCAGTGTCATTGTTGGTTACCTTTTCAAAATAAAACTGAATAATATCAATACACTAAAGACTGGGCTGAGAATCCTATGCTAATAGAGTTATCACTGGATTTGGGATCCTAATTAATTATCAGAAATTAATTATCAGAATATCATCCCAAATTAATCATCAGAAAGCTATGGGATAAGAATGCCTAGATCAGTGTTTCATAACCTTGATACCTTTATGGTGTCCCAGAATATGGACTCCCAGAATACTGGGCATTGGCATCCACACATCTCAAAGCCATCCATGTTGAGAGGGCCATATGTTTTCTACATAAATGTATAACCAAAAACATATACCAGTTCCCAAACCTCCACACTTTGATCACATAGCCATGGGGATGCTGCACAGTTGTCAGTGTGAAAATTTTTTCAGTGCCATTGTAACTTGGAAGAGTCACTAAATGAATAGCTGTAAGTTGAAGACTATCTGCCAAATTTTTGTATATTATAACTGTTTAAGCTGGCCTGAGGCATTTAAAACCTTAATAAATAATAAACAAACTCAAAATAGATATAAACAAAGGATAAATATAAATACACCAGGAAATGACATAAAGCCATAAATAACATCACAAAATCACAGCATCAAACACTAATAATCAAGAAACAACTCATGAGATATGACATCAGTCTTAAAACCGCCAAAAGCAAACTAAGATGTAGATTCTGTGAGGAAAAAGGTAAGTATAAAATATGTTTTAAGTTTTTCTTAAAACTTGCCACAGAAGAAGGAGATTAGAGTGTTAAATAATGAAGCAAAAGTGAGGGTTTTATGCTGGGATAAGTAAGAACATATTTTCAGGAGTAGCTGAAAATATATTCTAATATATGAAAATATTAGAAAAGATATTGCCTATCTTTTTCAATTTGATCTTGGCATTTCACATTCCTAGAAAGTTGGCTTTAACAAATAAAGCTCTTATTGATTGGAAAATGGGCTGATTTATTATGAAATTTATTATTTATTATGAAATCGATTGCTTTCCTAGCCTTGCACCAATAGTGAAGCATTACTTAACATTAAGCCCATGTCACACTGCACCAATGGATGGAAAGAGGATGTAAAAGGGAGAGAAACACTTGCCATCCGTTGGTTAAAGAAGGATGCTAAAAGGCGAGAACGAAACCACTTGCATCGTTGGGTTACACACGATGAATCCGTTCTGTACTCACTGTGTCCGTTTTTCATATCTCTTCCATCCAGCATCCCGTCAACTGAGGTTCCATCCGCTCAAAAAGTTTTGAGCTGCTCAAAACTTTTTTGAGCAGAAAATGTATCCAATGTGTCTCTTCTGCATCCCGCAGTGCATACGGGGAACATCCATTCTACAACCATCGTTCGTACGCTTCCGCTATATCCGCTAGGTATCTGCTCTTCATCCGCGCACACTCGCATCTGCTCCAGTGGAAAAACGGACACAGGGAGGAAGCAGAACGGACACAAAAGCGTTAGTAGCACGGACGGAGAAAGGATGAAAGCGGATGCAGCTCGCATACAAAGCATTAAAAACGGAAAAAACGTTTGCAGAGGGACCTATCTTAGATATTTAGGATGTCTGCAGGATGTCTAAGAGGATGCGAAAAGACATTCTAGCGGAAAACTATATTTCCTATAAAAAGGGGAGGATCACCTGGATCTGGCTTTCAGTCCAGAAGCCCTGCGGTGCAGACCTCTTCAGCCTTGCTCTTGCTCTTGCTCTTCCACGCATCCAGTCTCCTCCACACATGGATCATCACATACTCCTTTTGGTAGCCACCTTCGTTCTACAACATGGCAAAGCCATCTACAGGCTCTTTCACCTGTTCTACGTGAAGAAAGGAGGTGGCCAAGAAGTGTCTGGGTCCGAAGATGGATCGCCAGAAATCAGAGACGGACTGTATAAAAAGCTGATGGTGGAGCTGAGGAACGAAGACCCTCGTGCATTCCAAGAACTTCATGAGGATGCCGCCAGCCATGTTTGACGAGTTGTGGAGTGGCTGAACCAGGTTGACCAAGCAGAGCACAACTTCCGGCCCAGCCTGGACCCTGGGCTCAAGGTGTACTCGACTCTTGCGCACGTGGCCTGCAAAACTCCAGCCAAGTCAGGGTCCACTTATTTCAACAACAAGGGCGTCCTTCAACATCATCCTATTGCCATGGTCGATGCTGACTACAATTTCATGTACATCGAATGCTTCAGGCAACGGGTCAGCTTCAGATGCCCAGGTATACAATGCCAGTCACCTCAAGGGGGGCTGGAACGCAACCTCCTCATGGGCTTCCCAGATCCAGACCCCCTGCCAACGACACACAGATGTGCCCTACATCATTGTGGAGGATGACACCTTCTCCTCAGACCTACCTCATGAAGCCTACACCTCCAGATGCCTCACCCGTGAGAGAGGATCTTCAACTAAGACTGTCCAGGGCAAGGCGGGTGGTGGAGAACGCCTTTGGCATTACTGCCAACAGGTTTCCAAGGTACTTCTCACCACATGCAGCATCCGCCCAAAGACCCATGCGAGGAGGACTGTGAAAGCTTCTGCATCCTGCACAACTCTCATTGCCAACACCCGCTACCACTGTTGCAGAACAGCGCTCGTGGGACCTCCCAACAAGGCAATGGGGATATGGGCCTGGTGAATGGAGGCAAGGGGCAACCTCAGATAGACAATGTGGATTGTGCAAGGGCCCCAACAAGCTTCACGTGAAGGGAAGAAGCAGCAGCAACCTCCCTGAGACCTGGGTGCTAACTCCCCAGGGAGCAAGTGGAGTGGCAAGACAGGATGATAGATGCTTAAATGGATGCTCCTCCTTCAGCCTGTCTCACCAACTGATGAGATTGGCTATGTATGGTTGAAGTGGCCCTACTATGAACAGGGGCATTTAATAAAGAGTTGTTGGTTATAGTTGAAATGTGTGGATCAACTGATTAACATTTGTTATTGATAATAAAGGGCCAAAGGTGTGGCACCTGGGACGGTGGACCATACAAGTCCACAATGCTTTGCACTGGAGGTTTAATCTATCCCACAGATTTACCCATTCCACAGGTATCCTAATCATACAGCCATAGCGTATTACCCATCCCAAAGGTTCCCTGCCCTACCCAGAGCTTTACCCTCCAAGGTATCCTGCCCATCCCATGCTATCTTTACCCATCCACAAATGCAAAGGCTTTAAACCATTTCTAAAGTTTCCACCAGTCTCTGGCACCTCTTCTTGGTCACGTCTGAGCCATTGCCCAGTCTCAGGGGTGAAGTTTCCGGTGCTGGTGGAGATGTGGATGCTTTCTAGGAGTGCTGGGTCTGAAGCGCCACTGGGTCGTTGCTGGCCCCGAGGGGATAGCAGGGGATGGTGTGTGGATGAATCTTCAGAGGAGCTGGCTCATCCTGTGTGATGTTGAGAGCACCTTCCTCCAGGACATTGGGCTGGTCAGTCCAAGACCGATGCAAGATGTTCTGAGGCCGGGCTTGGCTGGGGTTGTGGAGGAAGGTAGCAGTGTAGTGGGGGATGTCTGGTCTCGTGAGGCGAGAGTTGTGGCATGTTGGTGGATCAGTCGGCATAAGTGGCTTCGGTATGGCAATCAGTGGATCAGTCGGCATCGCGTGGCACCACGGCCTGCGTACGAGTGTACCATGTACTGGACTGGGAAGGGCTGCCTTTGTGCCTGGCTGGAGCTCCTGCGTAGCCATCCTTGGGTAGGTGAGGGCTGTGGAAAGCTCACCTGGGGTGAGCGGCAGGCCTGAACTGGGTGGGAGCAGGTTCAGGCTGGATCTGGAGTTTGTGAAGAAGACCTGTGATCGCTGTCCTTTACCACCTGGTCCTGGGTGATTCCGACATTGTTTCATGGGGTCTGTTACGCATAGTGAGGAAGGGTTGTATGGTTGAGGTGCGGCGTCGGTGTGTATCAGCTGAGAGGGACGATCCTATGGCTGCTTCTGAATGCGTTGTCCCTTATTCACAGCAGGACAGTATGGCTTCTGCCCTCCGGTCTAGTCTGCTCTGCCTCTGTGGAGTTGGAGCTGGGGGTCGATATGGGTTGGCCTGTGGTGGAGTGCCCCTCCTTGCTCCCCTGCGTCAGGGCGTCCTCCACGCACTCCACATGGGGAGAGTGCAGCTGTCCGGGGGGGTCATCCATTGTGGGACGCTCACAGTACCTGCCTGGGCACAGGAAGGCTGACATCTTGGCCCAGAGAGTTTACTGGCTCTCAGAGGGCCTGCCTGACGAGAGAGGGTTTGAGAGGGGCTGTTCCTCCGGTGGCAGATCTCACCCTCCAAGAAGCTCGCACTTGGCCATCATGATAGTCTCTCGGTCATGTCGTTGACCCGGCCTTGGCCAGATTTTCTTAGGGTGCCAGGCTCCCATACAGGTGTGATGCGGTGTCCTACCAGCCAGTAGGCCCTCCGAAGTTTAGCCAGGCTCTCTGCCCTTCTTCTCCAAGCAGCCTGCTTTCCTTTTGGTGTTCTTGATTAAAGCTGTTGTCCCTTCCACCATAGGACTCGTTCTTCCCTCAGACCATTCCGAGCACCTCATTCTCATGTTTTCCTCTTCGATTGGGAACAGTTTGCTCCTCTTCCCGTTCTCACTTACTGCTTCTTCCTCCCTCTGCAGGGCCATATGGGCCCTCATCAGAGGGGCTTCAAGGTTGTAGGGGCTGCTCCTCCACAACCACCACCAGCAGCAGCAGCAACAACACAGTAGCAGCACCAGCAGGACAGGGAGCACCAGCGGACCAGGAGCCCAGCGCACCAGAGGACCAGCAGGACCAGGGAGCAGCTGCCAGCAGAGTAAGCCCAGCAGAAGCCCCAGCACCAGGAGCAGCATCACGAGTACAGCCCCAGCAGAAGCCCCAAGCACCAGGAGCAGCGGCCAGCAGAAGCTCAGCACCAGAAGAGTCCAGCCCCAGCAGCAGAAGCCCCAGCAGAAGCAGAGTCAGGGCAGGGGGTGGTGTGATGGTGTGCCCTGATCCTTTGCCGGCTGGCAGCAGATGGAGAGCTTTCTCTTCTTCCCCATGGTTGTTGGTTGGTTGTGCTGGCTGGCTGGTGGAGCTGTGGTCTGGCAGCAGGTCTTTCCTTTGAATGGTGACCTGCTTGTGAGCTGCTTTCCCTTTATATCCGCCGAGGCTGAGCAATGTATCCTCCCGCATATGCAGTGAATGCTGTGCATCCACTAGACTTCCGCTAGGCTTCCGCTAGGCATCCTCGTGATGCATCACTTCATTCCGCTTGGCAATCATGCTCTGCATCCACTCCTTCCACATGCGCAGTTCCGCTTCGCTGTGCTCCCTCAGAAGCCCTGCGGATATGCCATCAACTCCATCGGCTTCCATCTGCCTAGGCTTCCATGGGAGCATTCGCTTCCATCGCCCTCTACATCTCTTCCCGTCCGTTCCTTGAGAGTGGATAACAATGGATGGAACATTTTCTTGTCTGCTGTGTCCTTTTTTCAAACGTTTTGCATCCGTCGGCCAATGTGATAGGCCCTTTAGCCATTGCCTTAGTGCTTCAAAATAACAGAAAGGATTTCCCCATAGAGCTTACCTGGACTTAGTTTATCCTGGACTTATTTAATACAAAAGGCAATGGATGCCAGAGTAGTTTTTGAATTATCATTGTCACTGTTATTCCAAGATGGAAGACTACGAAACCTGAGAATGGCAGACCACATCTCTCATTATTAAGATCGTAAGTCTATGGGACCAATGTGATAGGGTTGAATCAGAGGGCTGTGTGAAGATTATAAGGACTGATGCCAAAAAAAATTGGTAGGTTGACATTTAATGCAAATTTTCCCAAGTAGCACTTTTCCAAGAAAGTCTAGATTTTCTGAATTTGGTGTGGTCATTGATAATCTTGAAAGAAATTAACAACAAAACCCACATGCATTAGAGCAGGGGTGTCAAACTCAAGGACCGCAGGCCAGATCTGGCATGAAAGATGCTTAGATCTGACCCTTCAGGGCCACCTTAGAAACAACGAAGGACTGGTCCACAGTGCCTCTACCAGCAAAAACCGGCTCATGAGCTCTGTTTTTGGCTGTGACGGCCTCCTGCAACCCTCCGCCAGTGAAAACAACTCAGGAGGGATGCGAGCTCCATTTTCACTGACAGAGGATTGCAGGAAGCTCTTGCAGCCAAAAATGGAGCTCACAAGACCATTTTCACTGGTAGAGCACTTATGTCACCACAGATGCTCCAGACATGAGTGATATTGAGCTGGCCATACCCACCCTGGCCCCCCAGGGGTGGGATTCTATGGTTGGACCAGTTCTATAGAGCCGGTTGTTATGATTCTGCCCAGTTCGGAGAACTGGCAAATTGTGCCACTGACTGTCCTGCCCCTCCCCTCCCCACCCACTCACTCCTTACCTGGCATGTGCACCATCAAACTTGCCTGCATTTGGTAAGTTGCTCTTTTTCCTTTTTTTCCCCCAAGCACAGTTGTTCTGTTGTGCTGGGAGATTTAGAGTAGCTAGAAAGCAAGAAATTGTTGGATTTCTTGCTTTCTAGCTAATCTAAATGCAGAGCTGAACTTTCCTTAGGACTGAAGCTTCTATTTTGCAGTGCAGACTCAGGTAGCAGATTGCAGAAAGGTAGATCTCTGAGTGAATCTGTGATTCTGCGAGCAACTCAATTTGCCTGCTTGCTTTGCTTGATTTTGGGTAAAAGTTGCTCTTTTTTAAATAAAAAATGCAATATTTACATAAATATTAATAATATTTACATACAAGCCATGCCCAGCTAGTCTCATGACCATCAAGCCACACCCACAAATTAGGCCACACTCACAGAACAGGTTGCTAAGAAATTTGAATCCCACCTCTGTGGCCCCCCTAAGGTTAAACACAACCCTGATGTGGCCCTCAATGAAATTGAGTTTGACACCCCTGCATTAGAGCATGTGAAAGTGCATTTACAAATTTCAGTACTTTGGAACACATTATATTAGAGAAATTGTACAGAGTCCTTGACTTATGACCGGTATCTTAACAACTATTTGAAGCCCCCAAAATTACTTATGACCCATTTTCAAATTATGGCAGCTTTAACCCCCACCCGGGATCATGTGGTTGCATCTTGGCAATCAGCTCACTTTTATAGTTGTTTGCAGCATCCTGTGATCATGTGATTTGTAATTATTTTGCTGGTTTCCAGTGTTTATTTCCAATTTCTGCTAAAAAAAAATCTCTCACTGGGAAAAATTGATTTGCTTAACAACCATAATATTCACTTAATAACCACCACAAAAATGTTTTTAAAAATCAAGTCCAGTTACATGATGCCTCAATTTTTCACTTGCAACTGTAATTCCAGGCTCAGTTATGGTCATAACTCAAAAACTATCTGCATGCATAGCTCTCATGGGTGTTAATTACACATGTAAAGTTTAATATAATTACTTTAAATAATTGCCAAAATGAGAAATGAGTTGAAAATAGACTTGGCACATTTTCTAAGTAAATGCCTAAATCTTTAATACTCTGTTTTGTAAAAACACCTGAAATGTACCCATCATATGGAATAAGGATTAAGAAAAATACAATGGATTATGATATGAAACTCAATGTTCTGAAAGACAGAAATCAAGAATTTTAAGAAACAAAAATGGGATCTGAAACAAAAAGTTCTGGCATGTAGTCTTTATGTTCAGATCTCTATTTCTTTTGTATCATATCCTATTTCAATCCTCTTTTCTTGCTTTCAAAAATTAGTCAGCATTCTCTGGCAACTTTATGGATCCTATTCTGGCAGAGCTGTTTTTGTGGGTTTTTTTAAAAAACAATCTTATTTTTAAAATTTAAAAAGCTTGGAATCCAACTCAACCTTGCGTGGATGTATGGTGATGTTTTGGCCATGTTCCACCAGTTTCTTGAACTTCAATGTTTCGCTGTGGGAGATATAACATTAAACAGATGATAATTCAAAGAAAGGAGGAAGTTTTAAAAGTTGTTTTAAGACAAACAATCATTGCAAAATTTGCTCAGGCACTTGTCAATCTTGATGGAAGATGAAATATCTGGCATATTTATACTGAGATAAACTATAGTTATTTATAGTAAGATGCCATGCAATAACACATGAAAGGATTAATTGTTTGTGCATATCTTTATTGTTTATTGTTTCCTTGTCATAGTTGCAATTCTCCTAGTCTGATTTAAGAAGACATTGTGAACATTTTGTCTGAAAGCTTAGAATAGCAATAGCAATTAGACCTATATACCATTACACAGGGCTTCACAGCCTCGTCTAAGTAGTTTAGTCATTTTGCATCCAACAATCTGGGTCTTCATTTTATCAAACTCAGAAGGATGGAAGGCTGAGTCAATCTTGAGCTGGTCAGGATCGAACGACTGACAGTGAGAAGTGAGTGAACATGCATTACTGCTTTCTGACCACTGCGCCACCATGGCTCTTCTAGAAGCTACGACCAAGATCAAAACAGATAGTCCTCAACTTAAGACCAAATTTGAGCCCCAAATTTATGTTTTTAAGTGAGTTTTGCCCCCATTTTAAGACCTTTCTTGCCACAGTTGTTAAGGGAATCACTGCAGTTGATAAGTTAGTAACAAGGTTGTTAAATAAATCTGACTTCTCCATTGATTTTGCTTATCAAAAGGTTGAAAAAGATGACCTTGGGACACAGCATCGGTCCTCAGTATGAACCAGTTGCCAAACATCTGAATTTTGATCATATGATCATGGGGATGCTAAGTGTGAAAAATAGCATAAGTCACTTTTTTTAGTGCCACTGTATCTTTGAACAGTCACTAAATGAACTATTGTCAGTCAAAGACTATCTGCATATGTTTTAGGGGGATGTTAGCATGCTTTAGTTTAGCAAAATTTTGTCAATGAGTGAGTAATAATCAAGAAATTTGCTTGGAAAAGTCACATATGTCTTTCTTGGTTTTTGAAGCCTGACACCAATGTACATTAATGTTATGACACACTTTATACCAGGTATGGGATTCAAATTTTTTAACAACCGGTTCTGTGGGTGTGGCTTGGTAGTCATGTGACTGAGTGGACATGGCTTGGTGGTCATGTTACTGGCTGGGCATGGCCAACTCAATATCATTCACATCGAGGCATGCATCTCCTCGCCTGGCCTCTCATGACTGTGGGGATGCTGCAACAGTCGTAAGTGTGAAAAATGGTCATAAGTCACTTTTTTCAGTGCCATTGTAACTTTGAATGGTCACTCTACACAAGCAAAGTACCAGCAAAGGAGGGAAAAAAAACCTCCATAGAAGTTTCGGAGACAGGAAGTCTAGTCCTACCAAGAATGTAATAAGGATTAACGGAGAGGCAGTTTCTGTAAGCAACACCAGAATGTTTTCTTCCTGCCTTCCTTGCAAGATTAGGCCAGTAATTTCTTCTAACAACCGGTTCTCCGAACTGCTTAGAATGGTAACAACTGGTTCTCGCTGATTGGTGCAAACTGGTAGAATCCCACCCCTGTTCATAACGCTAATGGATGGATTAATGTCTGGCCCTTCAATAATATCTTACCTACATGTCATAACTCTTATATTGGTATGGACAGTATAGACCATATTTTTCATACTACAAGGTGCTCCAGACTATAAGACTCACATTAACTTTAGAGAAGGAAAACAAGAAGAAAAAAAAATCTGCCTCTGCCTCTCAGCAACCATCCGGTTATTCATCTGGCTTGTGTCCTTGCAGCAAACTGCAAACAGCCTGGTCAGCTTCAACATATTATCGCAGACCCAATATGTAGCTCATCAGGGCTCCGCTCTGTTGTGCCCACCACCAATCAGCTGAGCTGTGCTGCTGGGAAACACTGGAGCCTTCACTGCTGAGCAGCTGATTGGTGGCTGGATTTGCTTCCCGGATCAGCTGTTCTAGGACGATCAGCTGCCCTAGGCCTGTTTGCCGTGGCTTGTTTGCTAATATCTGTTTGGCAGCACCTGTTTGCTGCCACCATGGCCTGTTTAACGTGGCCCGTTCGCTGCAGCCTGTTCACTGCCATCACCATGGCCCATTCTCCATGGCTCATTCCGCACAGCCCGTTTGCCGCTGCCCATTTGTCATTGATTGCTGCAATGGTAATAGACAGCGATCCCTGCCACTGATTGGCACTGCACTAAACAGCTGATTGGCACTGCACTAAAATCCTTTCCCTTGCCGCAATATTTGCTCTATAAGACACACAGACATTTCCACCCACCTTTTTTTGGGGGGAGTGCATCTTATAGTCTGAAAAAGTATGCACTAAATATGGATTCTCCTTTAATGTGGATAAAGGGAATTGTGTTATGGATGGCTTTCCATTCACCAGGCTTTTGTAAGTTGTCAATTAAGTAGATAAAACAAAGCAAACCACAGTGAAATAGACTTTTGTTTCCCCACATTCCTGGAAAGGCACACTTAGCAATCCTATTAGTTGCAATTATCTGGCAGTATTGATTGCTCTGTTAATGTTATCTGATGAACAAGAGCCATCTTGAGCCTGTAAGCTAATGCTACCTTCTGTCAGTTTTAATTTGAGCAAGTCCAAAGGGAAAGTGATCTTTATACAACCTTCTGGTCATTTAACAGTCTCTCAAGTTGGCCTTCTGGAAATGAAAGCTTTCTTTCAGGCCGGGGCCTACAATTAGGATGAAAAGATTGAAGATGGCTTGTTCGGTGTAAGGAAGGTGGAGGCCATCAGAGATGTAGTTGATCTGTGGCCTGACCTGAAACCCAAGAGACTGTGAGTCTTATGATCAGTAAAGAGCCTGTTCAATTACTACTTTTGATCAATCTAATCTCGGTGTGTGTGCATGTGTGTGTGTGCATGTGTGTGCAGGATATGGTCAAAAGATCAAGGTGGTAGCCACACAACAGCTTCCATTGCACCATTGCAACTACCACCTAGACTTTTTTTGACAAAATCCTGAGGACAGTCCTGCACAATCCAATAGGATTGGATCTTTATGTGTAATGAGAAATTGGCAGCTCTATCTTCCTTCCTTCCTTCTCTCCCTCCCTCACTCCTTCCTTCTTTCCTTCCTTCCTTCTCATTTCTTTTGACACCCATTTCAACCAGAGACTCTGGGAAGCTTACAATTCTCAATAATATTTTCAGTCCAACTTTGCATGTGTGATATATCTTGTCCCAAAGGTGCTTTTTCAAGAGGCAATTGGATTTCCTTTGTTTTTTTTTTTCCCCTTGAATATATTTTCCTTCTCATCCAAGAAGCTTCTTCACTTTTTCAGAACTTGAAAAAGCACCTTTGGAACAACTATGACCTGGATGACTGAGAATCTCCATAGATGCTGTATATTTTCTCTTGCAGCTCTCCTTATATGCCTCTTCATATATCATTCGCAATTTCCTCTAGCATTTCTTTGTTTGACATTTTTGAAGTTACTATGCTGTTACATCCCTTTTCAGATGTTCTTGAAAGTTCATGCTTCTTAATCTGGGAAAAAATAATATTACATCAAAAACAGCTCTATATCACATATTTACATTTTTTAAATGCATTAACAACTTTAGTCAATTTCCTTTCTGAAGATAAATTTTACTTTTTTCATGTATTTGGGTCTGACAGTCTGGAAACAAAATATGTGGTAAAATGTTGCCCATGCAAAAAATATGAAAATTTATATTGTCAATTATATATATTGTCAATTTATTATTGACAATATAGCCAATAATCTCTATAGTTATATTGGGAAGTAAAAATTTAAAGCATTACTTAGAAAGGAGCCAAATGCATTATTAGATTTTAATAGAAATGAATTGCACCATAAATGATGCCCTTAATTCCTAACTGAGAAATGTTCTGCTTTAAAAAAAATTTCACTGTTGCTTTAAAGTTTGGGGGAAATTCATAATCTTTCATCACTTTCATTTTTAAATGTACTAAAGAGCATTTGAAGAGCTCCCCTCTGTTATAGGCAGCTTTTAGCTATTAGATAAAACATGATCTGTGAGTAGGAAAAAGCTTTTAATATTAGCAAGATCGCTGGCAACACATAACTTCACTCAAAGAACCAACTTTTTCTACATTACCAGTAGAATATCTAAAGAACATTTAATTGAATTGGCAACACTGACCTAAAGCCATTTATAGTCTAGTTAGATATGATAATGGAAGTTTTATCTTTGTAAATGTATTTAATAACTTGTATCTTATAATTTGTTTACAGTGCTCCTTGATTAGGGAACTATCTACAATACACAGAAGAATTACCGTAACATAGATACTCAATACAACAACTGTTTTAACATTTTTTTGTGTGCTTGTAGAACTGTTTAGATATTCTTCTCACAATACGAGCCCTTTGTGATTTTTTCCCCTGAGGCTTAATTGAATTATGAGAAGCCACATGACATACCTATCCAAACAAAATACCAACGAAGAAACTATGGGACTGTGATCCAAAGGTGCTTTTTCAAGAGGCAACTGGACTTTATGGTTTTTTCTTGGAAGACGTTTCACTTTTTATCCAAGTTGAGTGACTGAATGAGAATGAGAAGAGAAACGTCTTCCAAAAAAATATCAGGAAATCCAGTTGCCTCTTGAAAAAGCACCTTTGGGACAACTGTGATCTGGATGACTAAGAATCTCCATAGACATATGGGACTGTGAGTTTAAAAGTTCACCAGAACAACTAGTACACAAGGACAGTTTTTTTCTGAACGCCATCACTCTGCTAAACAAATAATTTCTTCAATACTGTCCAACTATTTACAAAGTCTGCACTACTATTACTATTAAACTTCTCATCACTCCTTATCACCCAACCCCTCCCACTTGTGAATGTATGACTGTAACTTTGTCGCTTGTATCCTAACAATTTATATTGACTGTTCCTTGTATGATTTGATTGCTTATTGTACCCTAGTATGATTTGATTGCTTATGACTATTGTTAAGTGTTGTACCTGATGATTCTTGACTCTTAACAGATGTATCTTTTCTTTTATGTACACTGAGAGCACATGCAACAACCAAATTCCTTGTGTGTCCAATCACACTTGGCCCGTAAAGAACTATTCTATTCTATTCTATTCTGTTCTGTTCTGTTCTGTTCTGTTCTGTTCTGTTCTAGTCTACTCTACTCTACTCTACTCTACTCTACTCTACTCTACTCTATTCTATTCTATTCTATTCTATTCTATTTCTTTGAGCAAGGGATGATGATTTATGTGATAGGGGTATGCAAAGCATGTCAGGAATCAACAGAAACATCTTGCAAGGCCAGTGCTTCAAGCATTGAGCTTCAAACCATGTTCCTTGAAAGTTCATGACATACTTAGGCCATTTTGAGCATATACAGTTAGTTCTCGACTTGCAACAGTTCATTTAATAACCATTCAAAGTTACAACAGCACTGAAAAAAAGTGACTTGGGACAATTTTTTCACACTTCTGACCATTGCAGCATCCCGACGGTCACATGATTTACATTTGGATGCTTGTCAACTGACTCACATTTATGAAGGTTTTAGTGTCCCAGGGTCCTGTGATCCTCTTTTGCAACCTTCTGACAAGCAAAAGTCAAGGAGGAAACCAGTTTCACTTAACAACCATTTACTAATTTAAGAACTGCAGTGATTTGCTTAACAAATATGGCGAGAAAAGTCGTAAAATGGAGCAAACTCACTTGACAAATTTCTTGCTTAACAACATAAATGGTCATAAGTTGAGGATTACCTATTTCTCCAAGCACAGAAAACACTTTTGTATGGTGAAAACAGAGGTGGTATTCAGCAGGTTCTGATCAGTTCTGGAGAACTGGTGGTGAAAATTTTGAGTAGTTTGGAGAACCAGCAAATACCGCCTCTGACTGCCCCCACCCCATCTATTCTCTGCTTCCCGAGTCCCAGCTCATCAGCTGGGTCTTCTTTGGTTGCCCTGCACAGGAGGACGGAGCTGGAAAGTGGGTTAGTGGGGTGGGGAGGGAATGGGGATTTTCAAGTAACCTTTTGCAGTAACCTTCCCCCAGGAATGGGGTAGGAAGGGGAATTTTATAGTATCCTTCCTCTACCATGCCCACCAAGCTATGCCCACCAAGCCACACCACATCCACCAAGCCACGCCCAAAGAACCAGGAGTAAAAAAAATTTGAATCCCACCACTGGGTCAAAAGTGGATGAATGAAGGGTGAATGTATGTGTCCCAGGATAATGTTGCAAGATCCAGTCTGGATTGGTCACTGAGACCAGAAATTTTGTCTTCCAAGCTTTCAGTACAAATTTATACTTACAACAAGCATTATAAATTCTTTTGACAGAACAGCACAAACTCTGCTAGAGAGAAGTTCCCTGAAGGTGGGAAAGCTCAGAAGACAAAATCTCTGGTTCTGGTGATCGACCAAGATTGGATCCGGCAAATATGGATGATGATCAGTGGTGGTAATTTTTTACTACCAGTTCTGTGAGCTTGGCTTTGTGGGTGTGGCAGGGGAACGATACTGTAAAATCGCCAGTCAGAGGTGGTATTTGCTGGTTCTCCAAACTACTCAAAATTTCCGCTACTGGTTCTCCAGAACTGGTCAGAACCTGCTGAATACCACTTCTGATGATGATGCAAGGAGTTTCTTTCAGGCTCCAAAACCAAGACAGATAAACTGAATCACTTCAAAATAGTTCTCTTTATTGTCCCTTGCCTATAGACAGAAGTCTCACCAAACTAAAGCAACCATTTGCATCATTTAAAATATACTGTGAGAATTTCTAGGGAGGTGCCATTTTCCTTCTCCTGACAAACTATCTAAACTTTGTTGTCACTTGGTTGTCTTGCTTGCAACCTGTCTGTCAGGTTCCATAGATTCCTATAGGGATGTTGTCATTCTGGTGGGAGGAGAGGGGCTTGGGGGGAGGGGGAATCTCTGCATGGGGTTTCTGTTTTTATTCCTGCTTTGCCTTGCTGTAACTTTCAGGGTCTTGGGAAGGGGGAAAGAATGTGCCTTGAGCCATCTGCCTTGTCTCTGGAGAAAAGTGGTAGCATTACCATTATAATTATAATGGAGCCTTTGTGGCACAGTGGTTAGAGTTCAGTACTGCAAGCTACTTCTGCTGTGGCCAGCTGCCTACAATTTGGCAGTTCAAATCCCACCAGGCTCAAGGTTAACTCAGCCTTCCATCCTTCCAAGGTAGGTAAAATGAGAACCCAGATTGTTGGGAGCAATATGCTGACTCAGTATACCACTTAGAGAAGGCTGTAAAGCACTATAAAGTGGTATATAAGTCTAAGTGCTATTGCTATTATCCTGAGAACCAGCATTTATCATCTTCTTGGCCTGAGTTTCTCATAACATTTTCACACCTCAGGATTGGCTTGATGATGGACTGGGCTTTGGAGGGGCTCTGTATGCAATGGTTTAACCCAACATTTTGAGCGAGAAAACCTTAGTTCCTTCCAACCACAGTGGGCTGCTGGGGGTTTGCAGGGGTTCAGGAGAGCCCCAAGTTAAGATTCTGTGCAGTTTGGAGAATCCCACAAATCCCACTCCTGGCTGGCTCCGTCTACCCAGCACCTCGCCTCCCAGGAGTCTCCACATGGCCCGTTTTGGATGCAGGTAAGTGCAGGGCACATGCAGAGGTTCGGGGAGGGTGAAAAACAGGCCTCCAGGAAGTTGGACCCGTTTCTGACTTCCAGAGAGCCTATGGAGCCCAGGAAGGCCATTTTTGCCCTCCTGGAGACTTGAGGAAAGTCTTTGGAGCCCGGGGAAGGCAAAAACAGCCTCCTTCCCCACTATGGTGTAGGAGATTGACCAGGCCATACCCACCATGGACACAGCCACCCAGCAACCGGGCAGAGAACCCTTTGCTAAAATTTTTGAAGCCCACCCTTGCCAACATCTTCTTGCTATCACTATCTTCCAATAAAAGTTCCTTTTGAAATGGTTTTCCTTTCAAGAGTTCTGCTTTCTTGAGAAGACTAGTGAGGCAGGACCTAACATTGTCCCTCCTGGGAATGCAGATCACCACAGTTCCACCAGTTCAGCAAGCTATCCTGCTACCTAGAACTGACATTTTTTAAATAAAATATATTAGACACATGGATTTGTGAGATGACCCCAAGTTCTTACCAATGAGAATAAACTCCTGCCACTTCACTGTTAAGAGATAAATTTAATTATATTACTTTGGGGACAAAGACATTAGCGAAGAACCCATGTGAAGTCATTGCATAGGAGATGGGCAGTAAATACATTTCATAATAAATAATAAATAAATGCTACCAAAAGCTTACATATTCACATTTCCAATTATTTAATTCTCTTCTAGGTAATCATTTTTTCTCCCTGGTCTTCATCCTTCAGTATTATCTGGGAAATGTATATTTTATGCTAAATCTGGGAGAATGGACCTATTTCTCCCTTTTGCACCATTTGTGATTTGCATTTCAGGAATTGCAAACCAAGGTAAGTACAGTGATGGATGCATGGAGTCTTAGCAAAGTTGTTTGGGGATGTCAAACAACTTTTTGTGTGTCAGTTGTGTGCACAATGAAAATATGTTGGTATTTCACTTATTTATTAAATTTATTAAATTTATTTGCCAGCCATCTCCCCAGAAGGTAACTCTGGGCAGCTTAGAAAGTTAAAACTAAAAAAAGAATACAGATATACAAATAGTAATAAAATTATAATTTTATAAAATTATAAATTACAGTAAAATACGGGGAGGGAGGGAGTATAGGGTATAAAACTGGCTTGCTTTTCTCATTTGAAATATAGCTGGGTGGAGAGATGAAAGATGCATATATAGACCAGGGTTGGGATTCAAAATGTTTCGGTGGTGGGTGTGGCTTGGTGGTCATGTAACTGGGTGGACATGGCTTGGTGGTCATGTTATTGGCTGGATGTGGCCAACTCAATATCACTCACATCGAGGCACACATCTCCTTGCCTGGCATCTCATGACTTTGGGGATGCTGCAACAGTCATAAGTGTGAAAAATGGTCATAAGTCACTTTTTTCAGTGCCATTGTAACTTTGAATGGTCACTCCACACAAGCAAAGTACCAGCAAAGGAGGGAGAAAAAACAAAGTTCCAGAGACAGGAATGCAATAAGGGTTGCCAAGAGGCAGTTTCTGTAAGCAACACCAGAATGTTTTCTTCCTGCCTTCCTTACAGGATTAGGCCAGGAATTTCTTCTAACAACTGGTTCTCCAAACTGCTTAGAATGTTAACAACTGATTCTAGCAAATAGGTGTGAACTTGTAGAATCCCACCCCGATATAGACTCTGTTGAGTATGAAGAACATTAAGAGTGAAGATAGCAAACAAGGGACTCCATCTTTGTTCTTCTTTTTCTCTGTTTTTCTGCTTTCTCCTGATTGGAAGAACATTTGGGCTTCCACTGCAGCTTGTTTTATCCTAGGGGAATAAAGTACTTCTTTTTCTTTCTTTTCTTTTCCCTTACAGAGAAAACTGAAAGCTCTGGAGTGCAGTTTTTATTTCATCAAATGCAGAGCTGTTTATGCTTCCAAAAATTGTGCAAATAAGCACTTTGGATCTTGCTGAAGGACCTTCCTCTCTGTTACCCCTTATAGCACAAATATCTTTTTTTCCTCTACACTTCTGTATAAGCCTATATCAAATTATTAAAGCATCATCTTTTTTTTCTGGTTTGCAAAATGCCTCCAAAATGTTATGTATTCCAATAGTATAGAACATCTGAAGCTTGCTGATGTTCTGATAAGTTGGTTGTTTTCCTGCAGATGTTTCATTACCTGGCTTGGCAACATCATCTCCCATGCACAGATGATGTTACTTAGCTTGGTGATGAAATGTCTGTAGGAAATATCTAAGCTCATATCTAAGCCCTTAGAAATATCTAAGGACCCAGCAACATTACACGTGCTTTATAGCAATGAGGTGCTGTGCTCACATGTAATTGAAAGCTTTTATTCTAAATAATTTATTCTAAATAACTTCAACTGAAATATATATACTGCTAATTGTGAGTCACTCTTAATGAGGAGTGAAGCAATCTTTACTATCCTTTTGATTTTTGATTCTAAATTGGGCTTAGTTGTACTCATGTGTTACTCAATATGGACCCTAATGAATAAATGTGATGATTCCAATCAGGTATTTCAAAAATTTCCTATAGGCTTTAAGCATTTGCACTTCTAGAATTATTTCAAGAAAAGTGACTCCAAATACCATCACCTTCTTGTATAATAATCGTCATCTAAGGAGGAGAAACCATAGGAGAAGAAATGTTTGAGCCCAGTCCTATTCCAGTTCCCCAAAAGCCCTCTCCTGATACTTTAAATGATTATAGACCAGTAGCTCTCACACCCATAATCATGAAGTGTTTTGAGAGATCTGTCTTAAAATATATACAGGATTGCCTCCCATCGACCCTTGACCCATACCAGTTTGCTTATCGGAATAACAAATCCACAGAGGACGCTATTGTCATGGCTCTCGACATTGCACCGGACAATCTGGAGCATAGTGGGAGCTATGTGAGGATGCTTTTTGTTGATTACAGCTCGGCTTTTAATACCATCATTCTGGATATACTGATTAAGAAGTTGCTGGAAATCGAATAGAATATTTTATTGGCCAATATTTTATTGGCCAATTGTGATTGGACACACAAGGAATTTGTCTTGGTGTAAATACTCTGAGTATACATAAAGAAAAGATACATTCGTTAAGAATCAAGAATTATAACATACAACACTTAATGATAGTCATAGGGTACAGTCAACAATCAAATCATACTAGGAAACAGTCAATATAAATCATAAGGATACAAGCGACAAAGTNAATCAAATCATACTAGGAAACAGTCAATATAAATCATAAGGATACAAGCGACAAAGTTACAGTCCTACAATCACAAGGGGGAGGGAATAGGTGATAAGGAGTGATGAGAAGATTAACAGTAATAGTAATGCACACTTTGTAAATAATTGAACAGTGTTGATGGGCCTCTCCTCTCACATCTGCTGTTGGATAAGGGACTTTCTTACTAACAGACCCCAAACCATTAGGATTGGCAGCTATTTTTCCTTCACTCTTGCTCTCAGCACTGTCTCTCCACAGGGCTGTGTGCTAAGTCCCCTTTTGTATTCATTCTACACCTATGACTGCACTCCCTCTTGTCCCACCAACCCTATAATAAAATTTGCAGATGACACCACGTTGGTGGGACTCATATCAGGAGGAGACAAGACGCCCTTTCGGTCAGAAGTCCTCAGAGTGGTCTTGTGGTGTAAGAGTCACCCTGAACATCAAAAAGACCAAATAATTGATTATAGACTTCAGAAGATGCAAAGCAGAGCCTCTCCCACTATATATCAATGCAGACTGTGTGGAAAGAGTTCATAGTTTTAAATTTCTAGGCACTCATATTTCCAACAACCTTACTTGGTCGGTCCACATTATGGCCACTGCAAAGAGGGCCCAACAGTACCTGCACTTTCTAAGGTTGCTGAAAAAGAGTAGTTGGGGTGAGAAGTTGCTGGTTACTTTTTACCGGTCTACCATCGAGAGCATTCTATTCTATTCTATTCTATTCTATTCTATTCTATTCTGTTCTGTTCTGTTCTGTTCTGTTCTATTCTATTCTCAGGAACATAAAACTTGTGGGATCATCCTTCTTCAATATTCTGTCAAGATTGAACTGCTTTTCTTCTTTCAAATTATCACTATTCAACTTGCCAATAAACGGGGGAGGGAAGGGTGAAATGGAATGCTGAGAAGTTGTACACAGATCATGAAAGCCAAAAAACCATCAAGGTCACCACTGCAGGTGCTTGATAAAGAGATGGACTGTTCCCATAACAAAATGATGTCTCATAATTGGACGATATTGTTCTATATGCAAGTGGTTGAATCCTAGGCTACTGTTCTGATTGGTCCAGATAAATAAGAAGTGGATGGTTCACTAGGACCAATCCAAAGAGCTGCTGAAAGGCGGCAATTTTTAAAAATGCCATAGGCTGAAGCAAGCAGGCCAGCCTGTACAAAAGGCTGGCTGCGGCTGCAGCCAAACTGTTCCTATTCTGACTACTGTTTGAATAAAACTTTTGTGTTGGAACCCGGTTCTACCTCGTGTGTTTTCAAACAAAACACTGGCGACGAGGATGGATCGTCCCTGAACGCAAACCTGCACGGGTGATAGAAGCCAGACGCCAGCAGAATGTCTGGAAGCAACGTACCGCCCGCACCCTTCAATCCTAGCGATGAAGGATTGGGAGTCATACACAGATCGCTTCAAATTATCTGAAGCAATGGAATGGATGACATCTCGGAACAACGCAAGCGAGCTGTTATCCTCACCCATTGTGGACCAACGGTGTTTAAAATGGCAAAAGCCCTTGCGAGCCCCAAGACGTCAAACAGCTAACGTGGCCAGAACTACAAAGAATCCTCAAAGCACACTACGCTCCGGTAGTGTCAAACTTAATAAAGCGGCACGAATTCACCACAGAGACCAGCGAGATGGGAGACCGTCGCTGATTTGGTGGCTGCTCTACGGCAAATAGGGGTGAGTGCGATTTTCTAAAACATCGACGAAGCGATGAGAGATCGCGTGGTATTAGGGCTCAGAGACATTACAGTGCAAAGTAAGCTGTAAACAGCCCAATATCACTGTGACCGAAGCAATCGCGGAACCATGGCCGCCGAAGCCGCAAAGAAATCGGCGGTCAAAATGAAAGAAATGAACAAAAATGCGAAGAAACCCCCAACTAGAGAAAGAAGCAGCCTTACCACCACCACCCATTCGAAGAGTCGAGAGAGGAAACCGAAATCGAGCGAGGAAAGACGACGAGCGTCCACCCGTAACTGCTCGCAAATAAAATAAAAGAGCGCGAAAGAAGAAATTGGCCGGGAATGTGCTGGCTGCGAGAACAAACCTTGCCTGAGCCGAATGCAGATTTCTCGTGATGCTATTGCAAGTACTGTAAATAACGCGGGCACATCGAAACAGTCTGCAAGAAACAGAAAAAAACTATAGCCCACGAGACGCAGAAATTCCCCATAGCACGAGCCGAGCCTTAAACGGAGCAGGAGAAAGTGCAACAAGAGAAACGAGCCATACACCAAACCGTCACATAAGAGAAGCGCCCAACGGAAAAGGCAAGAAGGTTAAAAGTGACTGTAACAATCGAAGGGAAGCCCTTGTAAGATGGAGTGTGGACCCGGTCCTTCCTTTCGATGGTTCCCTGGATACCACATAAACAAAGCTGAATCGCCCAGACATCAAATCCAGACAACTACAAATACAACCTTTGACTCTAAAGGACTACAGGAGGAAACCGAATCCCTGTAATTGGCATGGGACTAATTTTTAGTCACTTATAAGCACATGCAAAAGACTCGCCTAACCATCGTCGACCGGGAGGCAAACCAGCCCTCCTGGCATCGAATGGTTCGAACCTTGGGCATCGGCGATACCGGGATACTATCGAGATAACCACCACCATTGGGAAGATGAACCTCTCGCGAATTCCAAACGTTTCTGGACGGGCTCGCGGGCAAGTATCGGGGAAACCTTATCTCTTTTAGCCTAGATCCGCCAGATAAGCCCAAGAAGGATTAGAGAAAGCCAGACGAGTTCCTTTGCACTAAATGGCCAAAGATAGGGGAACAACTTCGACAAAACTAACTAGCCCGCGATGGGTGTGTTAGACCTGTGGACTCATCGCCAAATGGAAACGCCTATTGTCGTTTCCGCTGCATAAAAAGCCTGTTAACCGGGTCCATTTATGAAGCTTGAGATCACTATAAGGGAGAGCCCTAGATACCATTGCTTTACAACCAGAGGCGAGTATGACACGCAGTACACAGTAGTCCAACATTTACCTCACTCCCTGGCAAAGGCCAAAAATTTTTGCCTAAACTGATCTTGCACCAGCCTATCAGCAACTTCCAGTGGACCCAGAAGCGGCAAGCGCAACCATAGTCACACACTAAGGCGCCATTCAAATGCCACCGACTCCAATTTGAGTAAGCGTGGCACCCGGGGCGTTTTTCAAAAGTTTGATGAAACGCCTCCTTAATGGCATACAAGCGTCGTTCCCTATCTTCGACGACGTCTTAATTCTCGGCAGAATGAGACTCAATACATAAAAAAAAGACTCACAGAAAGTACTACCAATTAGGGAATTGCCTTTAAAGTTAAAAAGCAAAAAATGCTGCCTAAATTGAAAAAAGCGGTTGAATTCTTGGCTACTCAATAGACGGTGAGGGCATCCACCCCACAGATAAGAAAATCAGGCAATACAAGAAGCACTGAACCGATTGAAACAAAGACAGAACTGCAAGCCCTTTTAGGACTTATTAATTTTTATATGTAATTTTTTGCAAACCAAGGCCACTATAGCCTGAACCGATACACCGTCTTTTAGATAAGAAAGCAAACTGACTATGGTAGCAAAGAAAGGAAGGACTCTTCCAGAATATTTAAAAAGTTGGCTAACATCCACAAACTTCTCATACAATTTAGCAACACACTGCCTTTAAGAGTGACTGCGACGCTTCACCATTTGGAGTAGGTGCCGTCCTAAGCCACCAACTTCCGGATGGCAGAGAATGCCCACTGTCGCATACTATTCTAGAGATCTATCAAAGTGCTGAAACGAAATTACAGTCAACTGGACAGGGAAGCCCTACACAATAGTCGCTGGAGTAAAACGCTTCCATGAATATCTATACGGCGGGCTTTTTAAATTGTGAACGGACCACAAACCACTGATGGGAATTTCTGGCGGAAAAGCGACGCCTAACATACTGTCACCAAGAATGTCTAGAGTGGTCAGACGTTCCTTGCAGCTATTCCTATACTCTGACGCATCTGCCAGGGAACAAATTTCCCATGCGGACGCTTTGAGCAGAGCACCCCTACAACTACTGATGAAGACCCGGCACCAGCAATGACATCGCTGCAAATAGAGACTTGTCCCGATCTACCCATCTCCGCCCTATGATGTCGCAAGAGCCACCGCAAGGACTCACTTGACTGCCCGTATTCTTGGCTGGGTAGGTAAAGGCTGGCCGGAGACACAAAAAACTGAAACTTTTAAACCGTGTTCCGGTCCAGACAGACTGAACTATCTATTCTAAAGGGGTGTTTGCTGTGGGGAGATGGTGTGTCATCCCAGCCAAGTGTGCAGCCCAGAGTACTAGGGATGTTGCATGAGGGTCCACCCTGGAATGTTAAATGAAAAGCCTGGCCAGGAGCTATGTGTGGTGGCCAGGCATTGTAAGACATAGAGTATTGGAGTGAACTCTTGCCATAAATGCCAGGGAATCAGACTTCTCCTCCAAAAAGCACCCATCAGGGACTGGGAGACCCCTAGGGACCATGGTCTAGAATTCATTATAGATTTCGGGGTGCGGGGGTCCAACAAGGGCATACCTTTCTGGTTGTCGTTGATGCCTACTCAAAATTGGCTTGAAGTAAAAATCATGCCATCAATGACAACAGAAACGACTAATAAAAAAATTAGACGACCTTTTCTGCCCCCCACGGTCTACCAGACGTTCTTGGTCTCGGACAATGAACCACAACTAACAAGCTTGCAATTTGAGCAATACCTAGCTCCCTAGGTATCAGACATGCCCTAACCGCGCCGGCCCATCCGGCTGCAAACGGCAGAGCCGAGAGAATGGTCCGATTCACAAGGAAGGCTAGAAAGAATGGACATAGTGATGTCCACAAAAAGTAAACCGTTTACTAACACTCCAGCACATAATGCCCAGTACAGTTACACAACAGTCCCCGGCGGAATTACTTAATGGGACGAAAATTACGATCACAACTTGACAGACTAACACCCAAATTTTAACCCAGAAAACCCCCCTGATTCCTTCACAAAGTTTAGCAATTCCAGTTAGGCGATTTGGTATACGCGAAAAATTTCACTGGTGACACTCATTTATGGGTACCTGGACAAATTACCAACTTACAGGCCCCAAATCCTACCGTTTAACGGAGACGATGGCAGGGAGTGGAAGCGGCCACATAGACCAGCTTCGATCCCGAATAATTGAACGGCCAACAGACGCACAACCAGTCGCCGACACACACAACCAGTCGCCGACAATACCGTAAAACTCAAACCATGGGTGGGGGGAACGGCGAGAAGTTAATAAAGAACCGTTTAAAACTTAAAACAAATGATTTATACCAACAAAAAGAGCAAATAAAAGACTCACTGTTTGAAGAGACTTGCGAAGAGCCAGTCGGAAGGGGCCAGCCAGGCCAGCTCAAACAGCCCAATGGAAACGGGTGGAGCGGCAAAACCGCCGGCCTAAGCAACTCAGGCGGCGCAAAATGGCTGACTCACCCTTCCAGACGGTTCAGACGAAGACGAAGACACAGCAGCCCCATCCGAACCGGTCGAAGTCTTCACGAGGAATGAACCGCGCAAGTTAATCGAGTTCGGAGAAGCCCCACCTACCTGCGTGACTACGTAACCACGTAGGACTGAACTAAGAGGGGAGGGTGTTCTATATGCAAGTGGTTGAATCCTAGGCTACTGTTCTGATTGGTCCAGATAAATAAGAAGTGGATTGGTTCACTAGAACCAATCCAAAGAGCTGCTGAAAGGCGGCAATTTTAAAGAAATGCCATAGGCTGAAAGCAAGCAGGCCAGCCTGTATAAAAGGCTGGCTGCGGCTGCAGCCAAACTGTTCCTATTCTGACTACTGTTTGAATAAAACTTTTGTCGTTGGAACCCGGTCTACCTCGTGTGTTTTCAAACAAAACAGATATGATTACCCAGGGATGAGGAGAAAGAGAAGCTATTGTTAACTAAGCGGCATTTGCACCAGTGGTGAGATTCAATTTTTTTACTACCGGATCTTGTGGGTGTGGCTGCTAGTGTGGCTATGTGGTCATGTGACTGGAGGGGTGTCAAAAGACAGAAACTCACTTTCTGAAGCAGCGGGGTTGACTAGATGACTTCCTGATACCTTCCAGCCCTGCTCTTTCAAAACATCCTTGAAGCTGTATCTAGTGCCAACGTTTATGGGCCTTCATTCCCTCTCCTTTTCCCTCCCTCCCTCCCTCCCTCCCTCCCTTTCTTTCTTTTTTTTTTCCTTTCTCTTTTCTTTGTTTCTCCATTCCCTCCTTTCTTTCTCTTTTCTTTTTTTCTTGTGCAGCAAACCCCGCGCCCCCCTGCCCTGTTTTTGTCCTAATGGGCCTCAGGGAAGTCTCCTGAGTGCTGAGAAAAAAGCATTTTGAAGCTGGGGGGAGATCAGCTATGCTGCACAATTTAGATTAGCTAGAAAGCAAAAAATCCAAAGATTTCCTACTTTCTAGCTAATCTAAATCACATGGCACACCCTAACCCAAACTGGGCTGAGCCAGTAGAATACCACCACTGATTTCCATGGGAAAACCAGAGCTGGTTTTGTTTCTTCAGTACCAAAATGGTGTATCCAATAAAGTTTTACTTTTGGGAATTCAAAGAGAGTGTTTCCTTGTTCTGGGTTCACTAGTCAGACAATTGACATATTCTTGGCTATGAATGAGTATGTATCATACAGTCTCAACACTCTCAACATACAGTCTCAACAGCCAACAATGTTTTGACCCTCCTCGCCAGAGCTTTCCTGGGTGCCAGCTTTAAACTAAGTTGGATGATAGGAAAACAACCCTTTTGTCCCCAAAATTAAAAATGTGGGGAAACTCCAGCTATTTTCTTCCACTTAGTGTGTTGACACTAAGTTGACACTAAGTTAAGGGCCAATGAGTACTTCCAAATCTTCTAACTGCTTCATGACAATTATTAGCCATTATTCTGTTTGCAATCAATCAGATTCTGTATTGTGTGGCCAACAGTCTTGTATCTTCTGGTCTGCAATCCAAATATTGTAACTGATTTTGTGCCTAACTGAGCTTTACTGTTGCTTTGATCATTTCATGTGCTCAGTCTTCAGAATTTGCAGCCTCTTAGATATTGGAATACTACTAGTATGTCACCCCTCATCTTTCTTTTCATTACACTAGACATACCCAATTCCTGCAACCGTTCTTCATATGTTTTAGCCTCCACTCCCTTAATCAACTTTGTTTTTTTTCTCTGCACTCTTTCTGGAGTCTCAACATCTTTTTTTTATATTGTGACAATGAATCATTGCATGCAACAACATCCACCATCAATCGCCATGCAACAAGTTCCCTAAAGAAGTAAATTCCACATTTCAGATAACATTATTCTGCTTCTGAAAACATTATTTCTCCATTTTCTCTTCCATCACAGTTTTCTTTTCTCCAAATTCCATTTTCAACAGATGTGTCACTTAGTATTTTGACTTACCAGAGGAAGGAAGTTCAGGCTTGGAGATTGTTTGATATAATCAAAGCTACTGTAGAAGGATTTATGGAAAAGAGTCCGTACCAATGAATACTCCTTCTTAAGGTAACAGTAGAAGAAAATAATTGCGTACATGGAGGTTAATTATATTAACTGTACTTAATTAAGTGAATGTTTAATTACACTTAAACTCAATCACATCTAGTTTTTACCTGATCCCAAAGGCCAAATATTTTTTCAGACCCAATTTAGGGAAATGAAATGAACAGCTGCCAGAATCATTAGAGAAGTACATGATGTAGGAAGATGAACTATACCAGGAGGAAACAATAGCTTTAGGAGTAGGGTTACCACATGTCCAGCAAAAGGAGGGCACGTCCTCTTTTTTATTCTCATGACCTCTGTCCAGCAAGTGTAGCCTTAAAATCAATTATTTTCTGGATTTTTTGAGAGGTTTGTTTTTGTTCTGAACTGTTTTCACAACAATAGTCATTGAAACTTGGTGCTTGTGACCTTGTAAATTGTCTGCTTTCTTGCCAAGTGTCAAATGCCACTATTCGGGGTGGCCTAGATGGGGTGTGAGGGGATAAATAATTGTTTCTCTTTTGTTTGGAGGTATGTGAGATGCCAATAGATTCAGGTGAGGCATTTTATGAATTTTTGACACGTGGAACCCAAAAGATTGGCTATCACTGGCCTAGCTGCATTATTACAGATCTGGAAGACAGCTCTATTTTTCCAATGTATGCAACTCAAACAGGCTGCATTGCTTTCAGAAGGAGGAAAATAGCCTCAGCTATTTGAGAATTATTATTGTTCTAAACTCTCATTGTAACCCAGAAGAAGAATTTAGCCCTTTTTCCCCTTGGCTTTTTGCCATTAAGTCACTTAATTGATTTTTTTCCAGGAGTTTCCTATTGCCATGGCAACCCTAATCAAATAACTTCTAACAAACACCTTTGTTTTTTTCTCAGTGCCTTGACAGAAAATATCTCTGCCCTTGCGTGGAATTTCTGTGCAAATGTGAGATTTAAAAATGTGTTTCTTTCCTTTCCATGGTTCATTCTGTCAGTGTTTTTGATATACTGAGTTTTCTTTCTTCTTCTCCTTCTCCTCCTCCTCCTTCATCCTCTTCCTCCCCTTCCCCTCTCTCCTTCTCACAAATATGATCAAGTGGGAATAAATGTAATTAGTACTTCCTATGCCATCTTATAATTTTTATTTTTACTGTTTCAGTGGGCATAGCTATCAATTTTGTTTTGTTTTGTTTTGATTTTGTTTCTCTTAGGTTTGTGTTTCAATCTTATTTTATATGTTGTATTTTTTTTTCTTTTTGGATCTTGTATATCATTGTGTGTTGTGAGATTGTGACAGGATATGAATTCAATCAATCAATCGATGAAATACTAAAACTGAATCCCAGTTTACAGATATCTGTGATCTAGAGATTTGTAAATCAACCTAACTCCAAGTTCTACTGACACTATCGTTTTGATTTATTATTCACTTTGGTATAATTTTCAATGAAAACTTATTAGAAACTTAACAAAAAAAACCTCTTTGGTTGTTTCATATGCTACTTCCATAGTGTATCTATTAAAATGTAGCTGTTTTTGATACATGCAGGTTTACTGAAAATCCACTAATGGTATTATATAATAACTTAACTGTGGCATTGTCATGATTATACTATCAAGTGCATGTTGTCATTTTGATGTCAGTGCTATGGAGTCCATAAATCTCTCCATAAATATTTTCCTAATATTTAGCTTACTACCAGTAAATGCACTGTGATGAATTCATTATGTTTGCTAATGAATGCAATACTTTATTAGAAATACCTGTGGCTTCTAATGTGTGCTTAACTCCTGTCAAGCATAGTCTATGTTAAAACAAAATTTACAACAGCTTGAATATACATTACTTTTGATGACAACATAGTTGTCAGATTAGATATAAGCACAGGTATTCCTTGACTTATAACCATTCATTTACTGATTGAAGTTACAACAGCACTCTGAAACAAATGACTTATCATTTTTCACACTTATGACCATTGCAGCATCCCCAAGGTCATGTGATCAAAATTTGGGTGCTTGGCAATTGGATTAGATTTCAGACGTTTGCAGTGTCCCGGGATCATATGATAATGATTTGCAACCTTCTGACAAGAGTGAATGGGGAAGCCAGATTCACTCAACAATCATGTTACTAACTTAACAACTGCAGTTATTCACTTAACAACTATGGCAAGAAAGGTTGTAAAATTGAAAAAAATCCACTTAACTGTCTCATTTAGAAACAGAAATTTAGGGCTCAACTGTGGTCGTAAATTGAAGACTACTGACAGGTTCTTCCTATGCCAGATTTGTGTCAAATATTGTTCTTCCTTTCTGTCATTTGTGGTCTGCAGAAATTCAGATATTCAGCAAAACTACAGCCTGTTTCTTTGCTGCTAGCTAATGATCTTCAAGATTTTTGCAGCCCAACAATGGTAGCCTGTATGTAATACAAATACCATCAACTGTTGGGAATCTGTTCATGGTTTATAGGAAAATATAAATTTAGAATTGAAAGTGGGGAATGAGAATAAAAAACATTTTACACAAAATATGTTTTAGGGCTTTTTAAATAAAGGTTAGGTTCTACAATTTTAAGACCTGATTATTCCAAGTCACTGTGAGATACAATTGTGGAATTGTAAGCAAACCTTGGATGATGTCAATGAATGGCCTGGAACAAAGATTGATGTTTATTTGCCATCTAATCACTGATATAAGAGAACATGTGTAGAGTTGAAAGGGGGGGAGTCCTTGGGGCTCTCAGAGCTTGGTTTGTTTCCTTGCAGAAGTTTTATTATTAAGGTAAGTGCTTCTGCATGGTTAACATTAATGATGTTATGAAGTCTGGTAATGAAATGACTGCAAGAAAACAACCAAGCTGAGAGGATACAAAGAATCCCTCATCAAGTCATTGTCAACTCTTAGTGTCCAGATAGAGATTTTCTCCATGTTGATGTGTTCCTAATTTGGTCCTTCCACTCTACATTCATCATTTCTATAATGGATTCCATCCACCTCACTGCTCTTCTTATCTTTCCTTCTAACTGTCCCAGTTTTAGAATCTTCTCCAGGAAATTAGGTCTTCACCTGTGTCCTAAATAGGATAAATGAGCCTGATTGCACTGCATGTGTCAGAAACACTGAGGGTATTTTGGGTTGAAAGGATTAGCCAATGACATCACCATTGCCCGGAGATGCCCAACTCTTTTAATGTCCCCAGCAGGAGTGAAGGATGGGGGGTCAACCCTGCCCTACAGCAACACTTGGGTCTCAAACATGGGTTTGCCAACTTTAAATCCAACATTCTAATCACATCAGCCAATATGCTCTCTTTGTGCGTTGATCTTTTGTACATTGTACATTGACTGAGAACTCTTGTTTGATTCTTTTTATGATATATTTGTTTTCTTGGCTTTCATGGTATTCCCAGGAGTCTTCTCTAGCACCAAAATTCAAAGGTATTAATACGCTTCCTATAGGGCAAGGGTCTTCAAATTTGACAAGTTTAAGACTTGTGGACTTCAGCTCCCAGAATTCGTGAGCTAACATGACTGGAGGAGAAATTCTGGGAGTTGAAGTACATAAGTCTTAAAGCTATCAAGTTTGAAGACCTCTGCTATAGGATGAAAGGAATGGAATCATATAGAAAGAGCCAGTCTCTAAGGTAGCTTGGACCTATTTTGTTGTGACCCACCTGAAGTTGTGTATTAAGACCAAACTGATGTGGGAATGAGTAAATGGATAAATGAGAAATTGGGTTTTTAAAAAATGCACCGATATTTTGTCTTCCAACTGGAAAGAAATTGACAGCTACTGTAATGCTTTCCATACAGGCAAAATCTCAGAGTCCCTCTGAGTTTTTTCCAGAGACAAATTGGGCTGTTGAGTTTTGTATTGGCAGAAGTTTCTGAACTGAATGTATCCATTCATTCGCTGGATGAAATACGAAAAGCCATTCATCTAATTCTGTAAAGTTGTCAGGACTGATTTCCATGCTTGTGTTAATATTTAACAGCGGCTACTTTTCTTTCTCTATCTGAAAAAAACAAAACCAAACAGGCAGTGTCTAATATACAGGGTGACCCGATTTAAAATATGTGATCCAGTCATTATCTAGTGGCTGTTTTTATTTATGGATCAGTGACTTGTGTGAACTCAGAAAATGGATTTGTTAGCAAGTTGTGAGAAAGCATCTCCCATCTATGCCTTTAAGAAAATCTGGAGCTAAACTGGGCAATGACTCCAATTAGGAAAAAGAGTTTATTTTTCAATCCCATCAGGTAAGCAGAGGTTTATCACATTTTAGACAAGAGGAAGAGGAAGATGAGAAGGAGGAGGAAGAGGAAAAGGAAGAGTTACACCATTACATTCTTTTCATTTAACAACAACAGGACACCTGAGGAAGGCTTAAGGCTGTATTGTAGCCTCTAGAATTCCTTCTCACCACATCCCTAAATTTTACTGCTAAAATTTAACCATGCCATTTGCTACTATTCTGAAGCATAAAATTCAATCAGAAGCATTTGCAGAATGGGATCAAAGAAAATAAAACTGGAGGGCATGATGGCTTGAAGGACATTTTTATACACTCCAATCATACAGTCTCAACAGCCATCAATGTTTTAACCCTCCTCCTCAGAGCTTTCCGGGATGCCAGTCCAAAAATAGGTTGGGTAATAGAAAAACATCCCTTTTTATCCCCAAAAATAAACATATGGAAAACTCCAGCTATTCTCCTCCATTGTGGCCCTTGTGCCCACCTGGCTGTACAGTCCCTACCTATCATCCCAATTTAACATAATATGTGAGTCTTATGTTTACAAATTTGGCTCCAGATTACAGGTATTTGCATCTACAACTACGACTGGCAACTCAGTCAATAAATGAAATGGTCATTAAGTGAAACCACAACTACACTTATGATCTTGCTTCAGCTTTCCTTTGCTTTACAGACCTGTAAAGGACATACAGACAAGGTGTCAAGAGTCCCAAGTAATAGACCCACAGCAAGCAAAATTCCAAGGCAGGTAGATCCCTCAAAGAATATCTTTATTGGGTATATTATACTGGCACATATCCGGTGAAAACCAACTCTGAAGGTTCCCACGGTTTTCACCAAATTAAAAGTAAACATTTTTCACTTTGTCAAAACAATTAGTCACATGGTCCAATCACGTGTCTGTCTGGTTACCCGGTTACATCTCTCCTTCCTCTGACCAGGTGTGAGAATGTCCTTGGTTCCCAAGAGAAAGTGGGGTTTTTTTGGCTAAAAAGTTCCAACTATCTCAAATCCCCTCTCACTATCCCTCAGCTCCAGTGTGGCAACACTGAAGCGGACAAAATGGCTTCAGTCAGGTCAGCTTGTGTCAACACAAGGACCGGCTGAGGAATTCTGGGAGTTGAAGTCCACGTGTCTAAATGTTGCCATGGTTGAGAAACACTGCTCTCAAGTGCTATTGAAACAAAAGTTCATGAAAGATATCTTGGCTGATAGCTGAAGAAAGCCAATCCTATACAAAACTAGGAGAGAGAAGAAAAAGAGCGAGCTGAAGGCCGCCACCCTGACAGATGGAAACGGAAACTCATTCATGTCTGTGACACAAGTCTTCCTGCTCTTCTGAAATAATTAGGTAGTTTCCATGGTAATGCTCTAATTATGGTGTTCTTGGCTTTTAATGTAATCACATTTGTTGTGTTTTGGCATTGGATGGTTCTCTCCCGCCCCCATTATGTTAGATTCTGAGGGCTTAGCAGCTCGGCTCCCATTATTTTAAGCTGAATGTTGACCATTTTATTAAAGGCTAACCTATGAAGAGTATCCATGTTTCTCTGTCTATTTCATCAGTTGATAACAGGAGATCCCCGGATTGCATGTCACCCCAAACCAGTTCTTGTGACCCCTGAAAAGCCCTGCTGTCACAATTGCCAAAAACCATGGCCCAGCTGAACATTGCTGGGTGAGTGCAGGGAAGAGTGCAGAGAAGAGCAACAAAGATGATTAGGGGACTGAAGGCTAAAAGTTATGAACGTAAGTTGCAGGAATTGGGTATGTCTAGTTTCATGCAAAGAAGGACTCAGCACAGGGGTGTCAAACTGCCGATATGTCATGTAACATCACATGATGCGATCCAGTTTGAAACCTGTGAACTAGGGTGACATTATAGCAGTGTTCCAAAAGGGGGGTGGGGTTAACATATTTTCTAAAGCAGGACAAGAAGCAATAGAAGGAAAATAATCAAGGAGAGAACCAACCTAGAAGAATGGAGAAATTTCCTGATAGTTAGAACAATTAATCAGTGGAATGACTTGCCTCTGGAAGTTGTGAGTGCTTCAAATACTGGAAGTTTTTAAGAAGAGATTGGACAATCATTTGTCTGGAACGGTATAGGGCCGTGATGACGAACCTATAGCATGTGTGCCAGAGATGGAATGCATAGCTCTCTCTGTGGGCACATGAGCCATCATCCCAGCTCAGCTGTGCCATGTATGCACATGCACCTCCCACCTGCCAGCTGGTCTCTGAGTCTCTGCTGTGCATGCATGGGGGTGGGGCACATGTGGGAGGTGCATGTGTGAGGGACATGTGTACATGCATGGGGATGCAAGCATATGCAGGGGGGTTGGAGCGCATGCATGGAAGGTGGGGCACATGCATGGGGAATGCTCTCATGTTGCATTTTGGGAATGCAGGCGCACATGACTTGGGCACTCGGTGCCGGAAAGGTCAGCCATCACTGGTATAGGGTTTCCTGCCTGAGCAGAGGATTGGACTAGAAGATCTCCATGGTCCCTTCCAAATTTGTTATTCTGGTATTAAGCAAAGATGGGCCTTAGCACATCATAAAACCTTGCAAAGCTTTGAGACTAATGTTCTGAGATGTCTCAATGTTCTTATCAAGTTGCAATTCTTAATTTGACTTTATTCAACTACATTTGAAGATAGCAATAGCAGTAACATGTAGACTTATATACCACTTCACAATGCTTCTCATCTCTCTCTAAGCAGTTTACAGAGTCAGCATATTGCCCCCAACAATCTGGGTCCCCATTTTACTCACCTTGGAAGGATGGAAGGCTGAGTCAGTCTTGAGCCTGGTGAGATTTGAATTGCCAAACTGCAGGCAGCTAGCTGGCAGTCAGCAGAAGTAGTACTGCACTCTAATCACTGTGCCACCATGGCTCATGAATAGGAAGAAAGCACAAATCAAATTGTTTTGATTTTTGCTTGATTGCACCCACCTCTTTTTCAGTACACTTCTTGACTCCAACAAAGTGATGCATCCCTACTATTATGTAAATATAACACAGGCTTAATTATCATTTTTCAGGAAATACCCATATCTGCCCTTGACAGGAAAGTACAAAATCCTGCCATGCCTGTGCATGGGACATACATATACGCATCAACATATGAACGTAATAGATCCTTGCCCGTTATGACATGAACAATTTAGTCATCTATGGAGATTCTCAGTCATCCAAGTCATGGTTGTCCCAAAGATGCTTTTTTTTCAAGAGGCAATGGGACAACAGAAAGTCCCATTGCCTCTTGAAAAAAGAGCACCTTTGAGATAACAATTTGGTAATTTTTTTTGTGGTGCTCATTAAGTAAATGCAGCAGTCATAAATGCAAACACAATGGCTGTTAAGTGAACCAATGCTTTGCTACGGGTGCAGTTTTGCCAAAACCTGGAAATGCCGGGTTTGGGCAAAACCATTGTAAAATGTGGTCACATGTTGTGATTTACCTCAAATGGCCATAAATGCATCTATGGTTCCAAGCCCCTACACTTCAGTTGTGTGACTGCAGAGCAGGCCCAACCATCAGAACATCAGAACCAGGTTTATGACAGACATGTGATAAAGCAAAGAAATATTGGTATAAGATTCATATTCTAATACTGAAGATTCTTAAAGTGAATATAAAGATAAAATCAGAAACTTTTCTTTTGGGTTTAATGGAAAAAGACTTGGGGGGGAAATTGGAATTTAGATGTTATATATGTTGATGGCAGCAAGACCAAGCACAGAAATGAAAGGACACTTCAATCACCACAATGGACGAATGGCTACAAAAGTTGATTGAGTTAACAGAGATGGCTAAATTGACTGCTTTGATAAAAGAAAAGAAAAAAACACAATTACTTTTGTTTCTATCTGGAAACCACTTCTGGACTTTATGTTTGAGGTGGAGAAAAAAATGAAACTATGATTTTAGGTTTTACTGATAAGATAGATTTGTTGTTATAGAAATGGATAGTTTACACTATTATGTAAAAGTAAAAAGTGGAGGTTTGATGTTACGATCTTATTCTACTGCACCAAAAGGAGTTGGAGGTCAATGTGTTCTCTTTCTTTTCCCCTTCTTTTCTACACTTTTCCCTACCCTCTTCCCTCCCTCAAACTAATAAAAAAGACAACTTGAAAAATATATAAATAAAACTTTTTTAAAAATAGGAACTTCAGAATGAGGTTATAACTAGGGTTACAATGTCTTAAAAGAAAAACAAAAAAAGTCCAGTTTTCTCTTGAAAAAAAAAAAAAGAACCTTTGAAATGGCAACTTCAAATCTCAACAAATAAATGCTCTGTCTTACATATTGGCAAAAAAAATCAGAAAATAAAATACAAGCTGATATGTGCAAGATCTTGTTATGATCCAATCCTGGTCTAAGGACTTAGGTAATACTCATCTCTAATTATTAGTGCTTAGGGCCCACTGTACTACATAGCAAATAGGCATTAAAAGTAGTTTGTTAACTCGACGTAATATACTTAATGTAGCTTTTCGCTAGTAATATCACACAAGACTAACTAGAGCTATACAAACATTGCTTAGACGCATACTTTGAAATACAGCTTATATCAGTCATGGTTCAGATCATTACTAGTCTGATAATGACAGTAAGAAGTCAGCAAAGTATTTAGCAAGAAGATGTCTGCTCCACTCGACTCTAGCGGCCATTGCAGAATACTCATGCCAGGCATGACTTAAAATTTAGACCTGGAAACTCTAGAACTATGATGACATGTCTAGTCTGATGCAAAGACTAATACATGCAAATTCGATATATGGCTAATATGCTACTGCCTGCATGAATACATAGCTTAACTCTAAAAGATACAAGCACTACAATAGATTAAAACTCAAGATAAACTGCACCTTAAACTGTGATTGCAGAAATACGACTTCGAGCAGATAGAGAGAGCGTTCCATGACTAGAGAGTATTTCCCACTGAATATCTGAATGTTTTCTTGCCAAATCCCAAAACTTTAACTCTTTTAAGACTGTCCTCTATTGACGCTCCAAAACCTTTCCCAAAAAATAAGAGGTCTGTTAAGGGCTATCATAAGTACTTAGCCTGTGCCGTTATCAATGGTCAGCCCGTTCAAGATTGCTTCTGCTACTTGCTTTGCATCTTTTTCGACTGCCATAACGTAATCGGGGGGAAGGGAGGGGAGCGAATAAGTTGGGGGAAGTGAGCTGGAGGTGTTTATTCATTCATGCTGTTTGTTATAATGGGAGGGGAGCATTAAAAATAGAGTTAGGTTTCTATTTTCTTCGCATTAGCTTTGCTGTTTGCTCTCTGCGACACTGCAACCCGTTAGTCAAATATGCCAGGTCAAGCGACAGAGCCTCAATCCATCACCGCTGAAGATGCCGCTATATATCATATCCAGCACTTCTAATTGGAAGTGTCTATTTTTGAAGCTATTGGGGTGGGAACATTTCGCATCAGGACTTTTCCTATAATGTGATTGCGTGAGGCTAATTTCTACAGAATTCAAATTTCTTTGTTGCTTATTCCACTTACATTTCATGTCTAAAAGTTACTCTCTTTCTGCTACTACTAAAAGAGTTGCTGTGATTAAAGTATTTTTCCTGGATTTTGAATAGCGAGCTCCGCTTTGACACTTATACTGATCTCATCCACTGCCACCATGATGGGAATACCGGAGATTTGCATTCTACGTGCGCTAGACATTCTCTTATGATTGGCGCCTGAGAGATCAGTGGAGCACATAGGTGCTCGAATCTGGGATGCCATTGGAGCGGAAAGAATTCTTGGCTGGTGGCAGGAATAGCCAATCGCTAGCATGAGCTCAGTCTGGAGCAGGATCCATGGTGTGACGCCAGAATGGTCGGTGGAGTTGTTGGAAGACTGAGTAGAGTAAGCCCCCGGGTCCACAACTACCCGCTCGGTGTGGAAGAAGAGGAGCCTTTGGCAAGAGATGGAAAAGAGGGAACTCATTGCTGATCAACGCCAGGACACTCTGAATTAAGCTTTGAACAACCTGCAGCTGCAACAAAGGTAATGTAAGGGGGAGGGGAGTAGCTCCAAGCCCAGAAGAAGCTAGAGGCAGCTTCCTTCCATAATCAACCAGTATCCAGCAGCATGCCCCAGGGCGCTTCAGCGGGGTGTGATTCCTAGAAGGCGTAAGCTGCCTAGCTGCCTGCCGTTAGAAGTAAAATACGGAGGGTATCCTTAAGCCTTGGGATTTTCCTAGCTCAAGTTTGAGGCCTTATAATGGAGGGAGTATGGGGAGGATTTCTTCCTCAGAAGCACGCCAAAGTGAGGTGTAATTACGCAGGCTTGGAAGTGGAATAGCGCAAGGGTGAGATGTGACTTGTTGCATATATGTAATGCTCCTCAGTGTTCTGAATTATCAACCTTATTTATGGCTTTGCAGCTGTCGGTAGGTTTGAGGACCCCACTGGCGGAGCACAGGCCCGATAGTAAGGGATAAAACAGTAAAACAGGGGGCGGGGGTTGGTGGCTGATTACAGTTACCAGAATTAAGACGTTGCAGGCATTTCTCGAGCGCTCCCCATAAAGCCCTGATAGACTGTTTAAGATGGGTTTAAATGAGAGATGTGTACTCAGAGATGCATTAAAACTGAAGAGTACCACAAGTACTTTGCAGAATGTGGTACTTGCTGGCAGAAGAAGTGGAGATGAATTAATGTGAAGTAAACGGCCGGAGGTATCTGGTGGAGCAAGTTTTTCCCCCACATGACTCAAGAGCTCCTAAACTTCACGATGGGAAGGATGGACGGCAAAGACGCACCCGTACGGCTGCTTTCGATGTGGCAAAGAAGGTCATATCGCGGCTTGACTGCAATCAAGTTGGCCAAGGGGTGCCCAAAGGATAGGAAAATGCAACCTGAAAGTCCATGCGAAGCCTCGCGAACAGCACTGAAAGTCGAACCAGATGACAGCAAGCCGGTCGCCTGCTCCTGCTAGGAGAAGGAATGCAGAACCGGCAGGTGATCCCCATGACGGAGGTAGGATTCTGACTCGAAGACCGACTTCCTGTAAGTCCAAGCGGGGGCTCTTATGAACCATTCCACGTGAAGTTGAGGGTCTACACTGCATTCTAGGTCGAGAGGGGAAATCGCTAACGCCTGTTCAGATTCGTGAGTGCAGCAAGTGCAATAACGTCAACACTGGAAGTTGGTGACAGAAATGAGCCTGAAGCTAACCTTGAGATGCCGCATGTTCCTTCTTGCGCAACTAATAGAATGGAGTCAGTGGGCTGAAGGTTCGCCTCCCTCATATTTGTTCACGTAACCTATAGAAATGATCATGGAGAGCATGATGAGACCCGTGATGTTTTAAATTGGTGGGTCCGTTTGGGATGGAGCAACCGTTATCTGGGATTGCCTGGATCCAAATGCGAACGCCAGGTGTTAACATGGAGAAGGGTTTTGCGCATGACGCGACAAAACAGCGACCAAGAGCAGGGCCAGATGCCAAGCGAAGCTGAGGATCCTGATTGGAAATAGCTTCCACAGGCACATGAGCCGTGAAAGAGATGAGGAGAAATTCCCAAAGAGTATTGGATTTTTAAAAGCAAGTGTCAGTGAGAGGTCGGATGAGCGCTTGCTGCCTCATGGCAGCAGAAGCTTGTTGCTAATTGCAGATTTCGATCTGGGTGAAGCTCCGTTGATTAAACCAAAGTTGTACTCAATGAACCTCCACTAGGGAAATTGGAAGAGCTAAGTTGTTTATTGCTAAAGAGATTTGAAACGTGGTCTTGCAACTTTCAGCGCGCTAGACCCCGGGTAGGTGGCTCCCACTGTTGTTACGCGTGAAAAGAAGATGGTTTCCATAGTCATTGGTGGTGATACAGAATTGAGAACGCTAGTTTCTGTGAAAAGTGTGTACCTGCCTTCTCTTGGATGAATGGACATTGTTGCTCATTTGCGAAGGAGATTTCACGGAAGTTGATTTGAGATGAAAGCCTATACTTACGCGGTATTCGAATAAGAGAACGGGTATCGAGTGGAAGACCGGCTTAAAAAAGCTGCCGATTGGTTGTGCTTCCAATCAACGTTGTTACTTTTGCTTAGCAAGGGCGCAGCTGTAATTCATGCAATGATGCATCAGTGTACATGAACTTGTAAAGAGGAGTTTGGTTTATCTGATGATATCCTTATCTACACGGCAGACCTGGTGAACGTGAAGTTTAAGGTGCGGTCGGTTTTTTACAGGAACTGTGTGCCTAGTTGTATGCTATAAATTGTCAGCGAAAGTGTGGATTGCACGGCACCAGACAATTGCACTGTTTTGGGATATTGGCATTCTTCAATCTGAAGGCATAGAGATGTGATCCAGAGAGGTGCATGCTGCGTACTGTTTCTGGAGTGGCTCCACCACGCTAACAGAAAACAACTTGCGAAAGCTTTTTGATTTAGCCAAATTTTAATCGGCAATTTGAATCCCGCGAGCGTTTTTCTAAAGAGTAGCAATGCCATCGAAAATGCTTTTTGAATAACAAGAAGGGAAGCGTGGAAGCGCAATGGCCAGAAGGTCCAGCTGGAAGTGGTCGCAGTGAGTGCGCAAGCCACTTTTGAACAGCTAAAAATGACTTGTTTGCTGCAGAACTAGTTGCGTGAACACCCGATTATGACAATCCTCCTTGCGTGATTCAAGCGGAGTGCAGTGAGATGTGGCTTTGAGTCGGTAAAATGACTTCAAATCAACAGTAAGGGACTGTACAGCCTTTGTGCGATATATGCCGCGTCAAGTCTGTCTGAAACTAGAGATCAGCAAGATGGCGTCCTGGAGAATGAAGGCTTTAGCAGTTATGTTGGCATGATGCTGACCCTGACGAAGTACATTTTCGCTGGAGAGAACACCGTTTGAGGTATGGAGCTGCTGATCATAGAATTGGAAACTTAAAAGCGGCCTGAATAATGCTGTCGCCTAAACAAGTTTTCGCTTGGCCAGTACTTCAGGTCATTTTCTCTATTAGTTACATTTATCAGCCAGGGCGGATGAACTCATGGGCGATGCTGCTGCTCTAGATACCTGCAAATATAATAGTTATGTGCGAGGGTGAATAAGCCTGCAATGTGTGCAGCCAAATCATTAGCCGCCTAAACATGTGATGGTCATCGAAAAGAGGCTCTAAGAGCAAAGACACCTAAGAGTGGTGTTTTGATCGAATACGTTAACCAATACAATTTAAAAGAGCTTAAAACTGGACGAATTGGTTTGGCTGGCATCTCAAAGTGACTATACGATTAAGAATGGTTTGCTTGGGTGGGGCTGCTAAGTT
>BHFT01007246.1:12289-29948 GCA_004320025.1 Laticauda laticaudata
GGCTGTGGGGGGGGGAGGCTGAGAGGTGGGCAGAGCACAGGCGCGACGGCTCTATCTCTTGTGGAGTGCCCACCCACGGTGAGTGCCAGGTGACAGGCAGAGCCCCTATATATACTGCCGAGGCACGTCCATCCACATCCAAGCCGCGCGGCTGCTTTCTAAGAGTAAAGTTTGTTCCCAGTTTTGGCGGCCAGAGGGAGGCCATGGCTGATGCGCCCGAGCCAAACGGCCAAGCTCCGGGAGCCAACTTGTCCAGCCTTCAGCATCCCGCCTGGAACTTGAATCTTTCTTTGCCGTCTCGTTGGGCTTTGCCCGGACAGCCTGCGCAGACCATCGGGGCGGGTGCGATCATGCTGCTGGCGTTGGTGGGCAACTGCTTGTTGCTGCACCGACTCCGCTGCGGAGGGTGCTGCTGCGGAGGTCGGTTCAGGAGGCGGCGGAAGATGGATTTCCTCCTGGCGCACTTGGCCATCGCCGATCTCTACGGCTGCGGGTTCGCGTTGCTCTCCCAGCTGCCTCCAGCAGAGGACGGGCGCGTTGCAGAGCCGGGAGACGCGGGGTGGGCGGCCGGAGACGCCACCTGCCGCTTGCTCCGCTTCCTGCAAGGCTCGGGGCTGCTGGCACCGTCGCACATGCTGGTTCTTATCGCGTTGGAACGACAGCGCTTAGCCAAGGGTCCTGTGCCTCAGCAGGACTCGCTGCCGCCTTTCGTGCTCGCCCGGAGCGCCCTGGCCGCGCTGGGCTGGCTCTTGGCGTTGTTGCTCGCCCTGCCTCGACTCTTCGTTTACAGACTGGTCCCTTCGCAAGCCGGAGGCCGCTGCCTCAGCATCTTCCCTCAGCTGCCCCGATGGCACGGGCAGCTTTACGCCGTGTACGAAGCCATCACGGGCTTCGTAGCTCCCGCCTGCCTCTTGGGCAGGACGTGCAGCCGCATCGTCGCCACCCTCGACGCTTCTGGCGCCGAGGAGGAGGAGCCGTCGCAGGAGGGCCTCGGCGGCAGCGCCGGACCCTCCCGGCTTGAGCTGCCTGGCCTCGCCGGCCCCAGCCCGCCGCTTCTTTTGCGGCTACTGCCGATTTCCAAGTGCGCTTCCCGCTCGCCGTCGGCGCCCCGAAGCCTGCCCCGCGCCCGAGTGAGGGCGCTGCAGCTGACTTTGGCGCTCGCCGTGCTCTTTGCGCTCTGCGGTTTCCCGCGCTTTATTCTGGAGTTGGGCTTTGCTTTTGCCTCTCCCGAGGCCGCCACCCACGAAGCCCGGACGACGCTGAGCAACATGATGGCAGCCACTCACAGCGCCGTCAACCCCTACGTGTGCCTCTTGTTCCACAGCTACCGACCCTGGGCGCGGTGGCTCCAGCGCCGCCTCTGCCCTTGCCCCGACGGACAACCCAGACGGCAAGCTCGCCACCGGCAGCGACTGTCGCCACGGGCGGCCGCGGATCGCGCTGAACTTTGGCTCTGCCCTTGCCAGACTAAGACGTCTGCCATTGCAACAGCCGTCCAGCTAGAGAAGGAGGAAAGCCGGGCTGTTGGCGAGAGCAGATTCTAAGACCGAGGGCCCACTTTGAAGAAGGCTGCCTTTGCCCTGAAGAGTCCACTGAAAGCAGGTTAAAGAAAGAAAGGAGAAGGGACCTTTTGGACAATTAAGATGGCCTTAAGTTTATTTGGGCTTTTGACCCCATGTGTTCTACTCACTTAGGAGTAAAATAAAAGATTCCAGGGTGCTTGTTTGCCTGCAAGCCATGTGTTCAAAGGCTTTACCCTGGAAAAAACGAAAAAGAAAAGACACTCTGCACTTGCTCAAGAGCCCACTTTGAGCTCTGTAGTTCTCTCCAATTGCCTATCCAGTTGTAGGATTTTCAGTCCAAATAAAAATCACATTACCATTGTAAGTGAATTCTATGTTTACCGCTCCGGCTCTTACCATAAGCGCTGATGTGGAATATCAGAATATCTCAACTGGGTGTCTTCAGCCTGTCTGAGGTTTTGTTCACCTTTTGTTACTATACTGTCAATGTTCAAAGCAAATGGGACTGTTTGCTCTTTCAGTAATTTGCATCCAAAATTTGTTGGATACAACAGAAGTTTCTCTCTATACATGAGGGAGCTGTTTAATTTGTGGTTTTCACTAAATTCAGATATTTTTCCTTGTAGTTTGTAATATTTATGGATGTACACAAACCAGAAACTCTGTTTGCTTGTTTTATGCGCATAACAAATACTTGTAAGGTTAGTCAGACAATTCTAGGTCGGCCATAGAGCAGCCAGACAGAACACTGTAGGACTTGTGATTATCTGACTTCGTCCAAAGGTATGGAAGCATCTTATTGGCAAGGAGGAAATGTTGCTGCATCTTGGCCTTGTCTCCCTTTCTCTACACAACTTGTGGCTCAGCCCATCCACCAGTCTCTCTGAAGCCTTTCCCACTATGCTGCTGTACTTCTGTCAGCCAGTCCCCTGGCCCTCTGCTCATCATTTCATTCTCTCTTTAAGCTATTTCCAATTGCCTGGCATTTTTCTTGCTATCTCCCAACCCAGAATGTTTCTGCCCCAGAGTATTCTGGGTTTCTGCGGAAATCCAGTCCATGCTCAGACTAAGCAAATGTATGCCAATCTAGGCATAGACCATGAATACAGCATATACCTAGTTATTTTTCATAATTCCAAACAGAGCTAAAGAAACAAGAGGGTTACTTTTGTTGCTATGCAAACAGATTGTATTATTAATACCTTCCATTATTTTGTCATATTGTACATATTAATTGCAAATAAATATCCAATATAAAATGAGACATAGTTTATTATCAGAAGAATCCTTTCTGTTTATTGTAAGGGGCTTTACTTAGATATTGATCTAATTATCTAGTATATATTATGAATCCCAGTAAAGGTTGGATTGGTATGTGTGCAGATGTAAACAATGACAAAAATCAACAGATATAAACTGCAGAAACTGAAGACTTTCAATGTTTATAGAAATTCATCCCCTTTGAAATTAAATACCCTGTTTCTCCAACAATATGGCCTCCCCCAGTAGGAAGTCCCAGCATGTTTTATAGGCATGAAATGAAATTAAGCCCCTCCCCCCAAATTAAGGCCTATATTATAGGCCTGTTATATTAAAACATGCGAAATGGGGGGCAATGGTGGGGGGTGAAGTGCCCCATCAATGCTGAGGTCAATATCCAAGCCATTGCCAGCCACCCTCCCAAAGATGCAAGGGGGGGGGATTAAGTCACCCCTGAAAAGACAGCCTAGCCATTTTTTCGGGGCTCAACAAAAAATAAGACCCGGCCTTATTATATGAGAAACACTGTATTAATAGTATTACTTTAGCTACCATATTAACGTATATCTTGTATATAAGCAACCGACATTGGCAATTGCAGATAGTGTAACAGTATTTTTACTTCTGAAAGCAAAGGTTGAAGGAAGGCTACAAGATTTACAAGATCTTGGAAATATGTTTTCTTTAGCTTAGACTTACAGTCTTCTACATGTCTATAAGGCAGTATCAAAAGGAGCTCATCCTAGTTATTTTTTTAATAATTTGCTTCTGACTATAATATGGCAAGTTAATATTCTTATAACCCCACTACCCCAAAGTTTTCCATAAGAGGTACAGTACAACAAACTTTTGTGCAGTGCTCTTAACCAGTCTTGTTCTCTTATCTTTTCCGTTTTAACCACTATATCAAAAGGTATTAGAATGGCTGCAATGGTACTTTAAAAATAGAAAAAAAAAACAGTATATGTAAAATGAATAAAATGAAATCCAAAATATGGAAATATGTTTGTATTGGAAATGTACCCCAGAAGGGTTATTAAGGTTGATTGAAATGAATCCCAAAGGTGCTTTTCAAAAGGCAACGACATTCTTGTGGTTTTTTTTTTTCCTTGAAAACGTTTCACTTCTCATCCAAGAAGCTTCTTCAGTTCTTTTTTGGAGAACTAAAGAAGCTCCTTGGATGAGAAGCAGAACATTTTTAAGGGGGAAAAAATTATAAAAGTCCAGTTGCCTTTTGGAAAGCACCTTTGGGACAACCATGACTTGAATTGTTGAGAATATCCACAGACATTAAAATGAATCATTGATAACAAGTACTGATCAGAGCAAAATCCAGCTTATTAATGTTGAAATCAATGTCAATTTATTCGATTTAGAGGCAAAATTACACATTTTATTACATCTAAGATAAGATTTTGGGAAATCGAGAAGGGATGGCAGCTCAGAAAGATCAGGAATTATTTTTCTCATAACAGAAACAATGAAATTTTTGGGAGTGGCTTTCCTTTTCTACTTGCTTTCCTTTCTTTTTGAAAAAGGACTCACTGACCAATGATATCATTCCTCATGTTCGAATAATTATTAGACCCAATATCATGGCTGTGTAAGCTAGAATGTGAATTCAAATTTCTCTAGCCAACTCGCCTTGGAATCCCTAAGATGTCATCATGCATATCTGTGGACTTGTAGATATCTCCTTCGAGGTCTACCATGTTCCCAATTCCTCATTAATGTTAAAATAATTAATTTTTAAAAGAAAAGTAGCTTTATTTTGCAAAGTGCTATTTTCCATTATTTTCTTTCAAAGAATCCCATTGGGTGCGACATGGAGCTCATAAATATTTCCAGAATATAAACACTGCACCCAACTGCAGTTCTGTGTGGCTTGGAAGCATTTTCCTTCCATCCATTAAATGGGATAAAAATAAGCTGTGGAGTGGGTAGATACTATTCATAAAGGAAAGAAGGGCTGGAAGCATTCCCAACCATTTGCATGCTATAAATGAATACTTCTTGGTTGGCTATTTCCCGTACAACAGTTGTTATGTGAAATGTGCATAAAATGCAATCCAAATTTCAAAAGTGTCCACCACTGTCTCAAAAGGTCAGCAATTTATCTTTCAGAGAAAAAAAGAAAACCCCAATGAAATTTGTGGTCTAAAGGAGAAATACTGTTGTTCAGCCCACCCAAAAATCAAACACTAAAATTTGTGTGAATACTAAAATTTACAGAAACAAAATATTAAGATGGGAAAAACCAAAGCAACAAGCATTGAAACCACTGAAACCTCTCGTTGACTATAGCTTAAAAGGAGACAAAAAGTTCTGAACACAAGCAGTTTATTATGACAGAGTGGGATAGGCAAATTCAGTAGAGAAAAGAAAGGCCTTTTTTTTTCATTTTGAAAGATATCCATCTCTTCATTAAAAGTGTTATTCAACCTTGGAAACTCCTAAGATGCATAGATTTCAATGCCCAGAATTCATACTGACTATATAGATATATCCATGTATTTTTCTTGATAATAGCAATTCTTCTAGTTTTTTTACTCTGAAGCTAGCCTTATGATTTCTTGATGGCCTCCCATCAAAGTGTTAATCAGGGCCTACCTTGTTTAACCTTTGACCACAAACAAGATCCAACCAGAGAATGCTTTCTTCTGAGACCTTACAGAAAGACTTGTTACCTAGAAAGTAGAAAGCTTTGTTCACATACAAATATGGACATATGTTGGATGAGTGAAATCTTACTTTTCTATTTTCTGAGTGTTCCTACTTTAATGACTGATGTACACCTTGTTCATATGTCCCATATGCCCAAAATGTTAAATATACAATACTAGTTTAGATCCAGCATAATATTTGGATTGAGGACTAAGTGAAATCAGTGAGACAAGTTGATCATTACTAAATCAATGTCCTTTTATATATAAGCAAAGTTAACTGAGTACTGATAATATAACAGTTGTTGTGGACAATAATACTATCTGTGGCTTCTAATCACACCTCATACTAAGCTCCAATGTAGCTCAGAATAAAATGCTGCTGGAGAATATTTTGTTCTCACGACCCATTTTGAGATCCTGTTGAACATCTGATTAATATGAGGGTAGTGCTGGTGCACCAAAATGGCTTCTGGCCCTGCATGTTGTTCATAATGGAATTAATATTTTCTTGAAAATGACAAAAATCAGATAAGGAATTGCTCTTTCATAATTTCAGCCAACTTTTTGATAGTTCTAAACATGTCTGGGAAGCAGTTTTTCACAAGCTATCATTGCTCAACAGGTGGCCAAATGTTTTCATGCAACCTGCCACAGTGTAAAGTACTTTATCTTGGAAGACTTACTTATGAGTCACTTAGAGCATTTGTTCTCAAGTAGAGATAAAATGCTTAGGGAAAAAAAGGGACAAGGGACAAGAAATTGGCCTTTTCAACTGTTCCAAATCATATACGATTGAAAGGCTGTTCTTAGAGTGTGATTTAGTCTAAAAGTCTAGTTTTGGCACAATATGCTTTGCAGAATGATGGCCTCATGTTTGCTGTTTGCAGAATTTGATCTTAGAAATCCTGATATCCACTTAATTTGGCCTTTCTCAACTGTTCTACTGCAATAGGCTGCAGAGCTGCCATGGGATTTCCCCTATCCTTAGCAAGTGGTCATATTCTCATCTCAGCAGGTCAGTAAAAGTATAAGGATTGGTTCACAAGGTCATTTGTATTACCCTCTTGCCCCATGACTATCCTTTTAATGAGCTTGTCATATTACTTGTAATGCTAATTTTTTAAAATTAAAAATAATATATCAGATGAAACAATGGTGCTACACACATATTTTATTTACCTTTGGCATTCCCAGAGGCACTTTTTATAATTATGTCTCATAATCAAAACTATGAATCCTATTAGCTTTGTTTAACTATGCTTAACTTCGTAAGTGCACTATGAAGTTGGCTTATTTATCTAAACCAGCCTTTGGATCAATGTTATTGGACTGAAAATTACCAAGTCTCAGCAATCATAGCAAATAATGCCCTGGGGAGCCAACATTAAGCTATCCTCTTAAATCACTATTTAGGCTAACCATACTTTATGTTATAGATTCACACTAAAATATCAGACTGGATTTTTATAACACCCAAACCAAACATTGTTTTGTTTGCATGTATCCATATCCATATGCATATATAATGAACTATCTGCAAGCAAACAACCAAGCTCAGACATCACCAAGGATTCACATTGTATGGCTTAGTTACAGGTCACCAGATGAAGAACCTCGGTCAAAAGGACATGGAATGTTTCTTATCATCCAAGTGTAGGAGTAGAGAGGCAAGAGCTGATAAGTTTTTTTTTTAACGTAAAAAAGCCCTGAGGACAATCAAATCATTGGGAAAGTAAGCAGAGCAAATATTACAACATGCATGACCATGTGATTGTATAAATGCAACAACTTAAATATGTTGTCAGATGTTGGGATACACTGATATAATGGCATCACCATTTGCCCAATTACACTACATATGTGGTGTCATAATCTTTATTACAACACAACTGATTGCAGCATCATGTAATCCATTATCAGGTTTTAGAAGAGAACAGAATTCTTTATTGGCCAAGTATGATTGGACACACAAGGAATTTGTCTTCTTAATTGTTTTGAATCTGACTAATGCACCCTGGTTGACAGGGTGAATTGATGGGGAGATGGGGAAGCTGGGAACAGTGGACAATTTTGATTTTATGTTCTCTTTTGCAGCAGTAAGATATAAATTATTCAATACAATGTATGTATGTTATCTGAAACCTTACTAATTCATTCATTAATCCATGTGTCAATGGCATGCTGATATTTCTTTGGGTTCTTTTTCCAGCTCCAATGCCATCTAAGGTTAGCTATTGTATCTGAATAGTTCTTCCCTAAACTTTGCTTCCAGCTAATAAATTGCTGTTTATTATATTGTTCAACAGCAGTAGAGACTTTCGGATAGTTAATTACATGATACAGCTTCTTGTTCAAAGATTGTGTGATTGCTGGAAACTTTGTGGCTACATCTGTTAGTTCATCTGGGTCATTTGAAAGATCTACAACAAAGAAAAACAATAGGTTAAGAGAAATTTCAATAAACATAAGCTTAAGTTTAGAAAACTGGAATTTAGTAGTCTGATTCCAATTCAGCTAAGAAATTGAATCACTCCAATAACAATGTTAATTAAATCAAGAAATTACCATACTCTTGCAATAAACACTTCATATTTGCAATTCCTCCACCAGTTACATTATCATATTAGAATATCAGAATCTTGCACATGCTCTGCAGCAACTACAGAAGAAAAGTATGCCTCTGGAATTCAACTTATTTTCTTGGTGACATCGAAGAATAGGTTGCTCCATCTCCTATCTGAACAGAGATGAGGTATATGCTGACGCTATCATCAGTTTGAGAGAAGTCACTTGAAAAGGATTTTAAATTGTATGTATCTGCTGCACAGGTATGTTATATTTTGGGGGGGGAGATATCCTCTTCCACTTTACACTCAGTCTGCAGTAAATGCAAGCCTTTACAATTATAACAGTTTTCTAAGTGGGAGTGGAAAGGAGAGTGGAGGGTGGGAGGGAAGGAAGGAAAATTCTCATTGAAACTTCACTGGCATTTTACAGCCTCCCTTTGAAAGTAAAGATGGGGTGGGCAAATAAGATTAAAGAGGAAGAACACTTTGATGCTCTCTCAGCAGGGTGGATTAATTCTGTAAAGGGAGGCAATGAAGCTGAGAACTTGCAAAGCTGTGGAAAACACTGAAGGTGTTTTTTTAATGATTGAACTGGTCCTCCCTTCGCAGAAGGGTTGCCTCCCAAGAAAGGGAAATTGTTGGGGATATAAAGACCTTTGAACCATTCCCATTAATGAATAGACATAGAATAACAGAAGGGATCTTCAGTGTCAACTAGTCCAACCCCCTGTTTGAGTAGGAGAGTCTGTTCCAAATATTAACCTCCACCTAGGATCAAACTCATAGCCTCCGATTGTGAGGCAAGAGCTCCACCTCTAGGCCATCACACTGGTTCAATAATTTTTTTTTTATTAAGGAATCACAAGTTACTTAAAGCTTAGGGGCTGCGCCCTGTGTTCCCTTGAAGGGGCACATCTCTGCATGTACACATTACTTATTACCACACACTGTAAAAAGAGTGCACCCAATATTAAGTTATTTTGCCAACCCTTGTTACTACAGTTAAGCTAAGGCAGCAAGCTTGTACACATCACAAGCCTAGGGCTTTACGTGGCTATAATTATTATTATAATTTAAATAACCATAAATATAGCCACAAAAAGGTCCAGTTTTGTGACCTGTGTAATTATAGCAAAAAGGCTTATTTGGCACCTCCATAGTTAGAATTGAGTGGAAGCAGCCTAGGGCTTCCTTCTCAACCTACAGCAACACCAAGTGATTCTTTGGGGAGGGGGCAGTGGTTTTGTGTCTTTTACCCAGGACATCTGTCATGAGATCTTTCTCAACCTTGAGGGGAGCTGACCTGCTCTGGACACCAGAGCCCGCTGCACAAGAATTAACATAAAATAAGTAACTTGAAATAACTAATGAAATAATTGCCTGCAAGCAAGAATTTGTGGGACCAAAAATACTGCTTTGGACAGGAAGGCCGTGCAGAGAGTAGTGAGGATAGCAGAAAAGATCATTGGTAGTTAACTTCCTTCTATCCAGGACATAGTACATAAGCCAGGGGTATCAAAACTCAATTTCACTGAGGACCGCATCAGGGCTGTGGTTGACCTCAGTTTCCTCTTTGCATTGGGTAGACCAGGCCGAAGCCATGCTGGCCTAATTTCCTCTTCACATTGGGTAGACCAGGCTGAAGCAACACAGGCCAGCCCCTTACATTTTCCAGGACAGCCCCATGGGTCCAATCTGACCATCTCATTGGCTGGATGCAGCCCACTGGACTTGTGTTTGACACATTTGATGTAAATGATGCTTGAGTAGGATCCACAGGATTGTCTGGGACACTACACATCCTCTTCACAACCTGCTTTCCTTGTTACCTTCATGGAGGAGGCTTCATTTGCAGGGATGGGATTCTACCGGTTCTATCCAGTTCTAAAGAACCCCTTGTTGACTTTCTAAGCAGTTCGGAGAACTGGAAGTTAGAAGCAATCTCCTTTTGTTTTTTTCCACCCTTATTACATTCTTGGAGACAGCCTAGACTTACTGTCTCCTGAGCTTTTGGGACTTGGCATTCTTAAAGAGGAAGGGTTGTTTCAACATTTTTACACTGCTATTGGGAGGAAATACTTCCCTGGACAATCAGCACTTTGAAGAAATAATCGAATAATGAAGCAAAGCTTTTAGTGACAGGGAACCAAGATGAGTGACATTCAGCAAGGCTTCTTGGCTAGCTAGAAAGATTGACATTCAAATGTGAGTTTACATACTCTTTCTGAATTTTGGTCTAAAACTGGGTTTTGGTGAAGGATAATTCTGTGCTTGGTGAAATTTAATCCTGCATTTATTGATGGGATAATTTTCTGTCTTCAGCTTCAACAAGCAACAGCTACTGTTTTGATTTCATTATTTGTATTTTGTTTGAATTTTTCCTGCCTCATGGTTTCTTTTTCTATCTGGGAGGGGGTCTTCCTCACTGCTTTAGTACTATCTGGCACTGTCATTTTGGGGTATACTTCCAAGAGGCAGGATGCCAGCTTGGCACTGATTTTTTTTATTGTCTTTCTGGGAGGCATGTGACCTTTCCTTAAATCTGGATGATTTCCTTAGGATATTTTGTGAGGTGAGTGAGACCAGCTTTAAGTGGTATGGACCTAAGGATTGCTTTTCCTGGGTGTGCTTCTTCTGGAGAGCTTAAATGACCTCTCTGCTAAAAGTTTTCACTTTATGAGCAAGAGTTGGCTACTTGATAGTTATCACTGAATTTTAACAATTTTCATTCCTCAAGGTGCTCTGGCACCCTGCCTGATTTTTAACTCCACCTTGCACATATTTTTAATCTAATGATTGGTATTTAGGGCAGCTTTTTGCAAGCGAAGAAGCTTTTTGTATTTTTGTACAGGTAACATACAACAGTTGACTAACAACAGTTCATTTAGTGACCAAAGTTACAATGGCACTGAAAAAAGTGACTTATGACAATTTTTCACACTTATGACAGTTGCAGCATTCCCCACTGTCATGAGAGGCCAGGCGAGGAGAAGTGGCCCTTGACATGAGTGATGTAGTCACATAACTACCAAGCCACACTCACCAACTAAGCCACACCCATGGAACCAGTTGTTAAAAAACCTGAATCCCACCCCTGCTTCATTGTATCCAAAGCAGAACATTTAGATTCAGTCACAGTTTTGTTCCATTTAGCATCAAGCTTGTGAATTCTCAAGTTTACTCTTTCTGCTACGCATTCAAAATGGACACTGATTAATATATATATGTATGGTGCAAGTATATACTGTATTTATGTATGTATATAGCGTGTGTATATGTGTGTTATGTATGTGTTTGGGTAGATATACACTACTGTTTGAGAGCAGGCAACAGAATTTCATTTTCAATAAGGGCCTCTGTGCTCGCAGTAAAAATATGACAATAAAATTACCTTATTTTATACACAAAGTAATAGACAATGAAGAAGCTAAAGTGCTATGGGACTTTAGAATTCAAACAGATCAGTACCTCATATACAATATCCCAAATGTTGATAAGAAGGACAAAAAAAATTGCACAATGAACATTGTAATGTCTTGGGACAGCAGAAAAAGATTGGGAGAAATTCACAAAACATAAACACTTGCAAACAGAACTAGAATGACTATGGCAAAAGAAAACAGAGATAGTACCAATAGTAATAGGTGCCTTGGGTGCAATTCCAAACTGTCTGGAGTACCACTTGAACAACATCAGAACTGAAAATATCACCATTAATCAATTGCAAAAGGCAGCTTTGCTTGGAACAGCTTACATCCTGCAACAATATCTGTAACAACATTAAATATCCACATCTGCCCATCCCAAGTTCTTGGAAAGAACTTGACAGATAGACAAAAATGCCAAATCTAGTCTGAGCTGTGCAACGAACCATAATAATTCTTAGATTGTTCAATATGAGATTGAAACCCACACTTATAGATTCCAGGAGACCACAATGGGTATTGGATACTTAAAAAGCACAGCTATCTTCTCTGTCTCCTACTGTGGGCAGTGTTTCTTGCATTCTTTGACCTTTGTTCTCTATTGTACTGTATGCTGAATTAAAACTGCATGTTGACCCTCACTGATACAGATTTTTTCAGGCTTTCCTTTACAGGACCTTAAATTTTAATCAATATTCTTCACCCTAGATGTGCATCATTCCTCTGTTCTTTTGCTGAATGGAACAAGGCATAACACAGATGCATTATTTCACAGTTTTAGATCTTGTGCTAGTACAGGGCAAGGACTGTGTAGCTGAGCCTGCATAATATGGAAGTGAATCAGCTTATTTTGATCGTTCAGATCACATCCAAGAATAAGAATGATATTTTCATCAAATGGTAAACCTACCAAACAACTGAGGAGATACGGAGTGGCTGTCTGAATAAGCAATGTATTTCCACTTGTCAGTTCGCAGCATGTAGGTTGAAGAATTCACATTGCAGCCATGAAACTCACTCAGAATCCAAGGAGGACGGCGTCTTTTAGATAGGGCTTTATAATCTCCCTTTTCTAATATCAAAGGCATCAGTGAATATCCACTGATGGTTTTTGGAATGGGGATATTTGCAATGTCTGAAAACAAGTGTCAATTCGATAGAAAACAATTTGAAACTGAAATAAGCTGAAATAAGAAACAAAATGTATGAGAAGAGAACAGAAATTATACCATTTCAACCACTTCAACTTTTTGCTATTCTGGTAATATTACTATGCCTCTTTTCTTTATGTCTATTTTTTGTTCCAAATGGAAGTTAGTGGCACAGTTCTATACTCAGAGTAACGATCCATTATATTGAATAGAACTATTCTGAACATAGGACTGTTGTTTAAATGTAGTTACATTTGGTTGTCAGAAAAAATTAAAGTCTATAAAGATCTCAGTTCCATTGAGTTAATGAAATGCACCCCAAATGTATTTACTGATATGCACACAATTGTCTGCTGAGTTCATATTAATATGATCTTAACACTTATTCAAAAAAGGCATAATATTCAATTTCTATTATTAGAAGTTAACATATTTTCAGAAGATGGTTGCCAACATTGGTTCTATTCACTGGTGTTAAATTTAATTAATTAAATGTGCCCATGGTTCAATATGTTAAAGTTTCTGAGTAATTATCATTATTCAAGTTTAGAAATTGGCACATACAACCTTTTATATTCCTTATTCATTAGTCTCCATAGAAGTCTGCAGTAATAGTAAAAAGAGTTGATTTACAACACACATATGGTACTTTTTTGCCTCTGTCTCTCATTCAAAAAATAGTTTGACTCAACAGCCATTATACTCATTTTAATATCCATTTGCAATTTTGAAAAGTTCAGTTCAAGGAACATACTTGTTATAAAATTACTCAGAACTGAAGCTACATCAGAAGCTCTTTTAGAGTGCTGGCACTAAATGCTTGAGCATCATTACATGTTTAAGGCATGAAATAGAGTGAAAGAATATCTTATAAAACAAAACAGTATGGATAGATAAAATATACTATATATTAGGGAAAATATGCATGTTTTTAACAACCGGGATGGCTGAGAAAGTAATATTAATCATTTGTTTTATTACTCATCTAAATAAATTAAACCCTGTTGATTTGTGTTTTTATTTTTATCTTTTTGATTACAATCAAAACAATCAGGAGAACATATGGGGATGAACAGAACAGGAAAGACAGCAATTTAAAAATACAAACTTCAGGAAGATTGGGGGGGGAATACAGTTGGAATCAAAAATTGCTAACTAAATTGGAGGGCTGAAGATTTGAAAGTTATGGTTCACCTGATTAGTAAAGCTCCAGTCAGAATGTAGTCGTGAACGGACTATTTTGCAGCATGAGAAAGCATTCTCAATCTTTGAACAATTCTTAAATCATTACTTCAAAAGTGTCAACCTGTTGAGAAGACCTAGCTCTTATTTCAAATTACAGGTAAACCTTTGCTTACGACCACAACTGATCTCAAAATTTCTATTGCTAGCAAGATGGTTGTTAAGTGAATTTTGTCCCATTTTATGACCTTTCTTGCAATAGTTGTTAAGTGTATCATTGCAGTTGTTTAAGTTAGTAACTTGATTGTAAAGTGAATCTGGCCCTGGTTGAGAACAACCAGAATAACCATTCAGGAAGCATTATTCACGCTTTTATTGTCTTACATCCATGATACTTAAGGAAATGGTATTAATCTGTACTTTAAAAAGAACACTAAATCATATCCAAGGCTTGGATGATAGAAACAGAAAAAGAAGGCAATTACAAGTCTGAAAGGCTTTATTCGCATATTAGATGTTTTGTATCTTCTATTAATACCATAGTGAGGCAGAGCTCAGGGCTCATCATTTAGACAGTATGTAACAACTTAAAGATTTCAAAAAGAGATTGCTTCCTTATATAATATACCAGCGTCACAGACTGCTAACTTTAAGAATTTAGAGGCAGGAATGCCCCATACTTTCCTCCCCAAGTGTAAAGCAGTTTATAGGCTGAAATCCAAAGAACTCCACATTCAGTTCCCAGCTGAAAATCAAAATGAATGTCTAATCACAATGCAAGGAGGAAAAAGAGGAAATAAGAGATATCACAGGAAAACAGGTCAAGAAAGAGGAGAGTTGTTTCCAACCAGAAACAGAAATCTTCAAACACCAGTTCTGATGGGTGACCAAAGTTTCTGAAGACTAGATAGTGGGCCTGGATAAATCAAGGTGTCTTGCAAAGGGCATCGTGGCAAGCTGCAAGACTTCTTCCTTAGCAGAACAGTAAGAATGTAAAATGATGATTCTGATTGTTAGTCTGGTAGCATAAATTCTATTATCTATAATATTATTATAAATATCCAGGTCCATTGCATGTAGGACAAAACTAGCTGCATTCTGGATTTCTGAAGCTGTGCCTGAACATCACTTTACAGCAGCTTCGAAGAGCTTGCAAAATCTCCATCTCCATGGTATTTCAGTTTCTGAGACAACTGATAGCACAATTGTTGTGGCAACTGAGAATGTACCTCACTAGGAGGAAGGAAGAATGTGAAGCAAGGTATTACAGGAACACAGGTCAGGAAACTATTTTTTTCTAATTGTGGAGGGGACCTAGAGCTCAGTCTAATGTAGCGGGATGCAAAGTAATTGCTTAATTAGATAAGAGCCAGGCTTTCTGAATCTTCTTTCTTAAGACTTTCTTTTTTAACTTTAACCTATTTAGGGCTTGGCATTTTTTCTATGGATAGGGACTGACCTTTTACTAAAGCTATCAGTGGCCATTTACACTCACTGAGACTGATCTTTCCCAAGTAGTTGACAGCATATGAACCTCAGGTTGAGAATCTACTATGTTTTCTTCTTCACCCTTAGAATCAGAGGAATCACATGGTCCATAGCATTATAATAAATTCCATCATTTAATGTTACTAAATGCTGCTAGCCAACATAAAAACAAGTGAGATGTGGATGTATTCTTAGGTGTTCTAGTTACTTTATAACTGGGAAGAGGTCTACTACCTGCCAAAGAGGGGAAGCCTCTCTTGAGGTGGTTGCAGCCAGAAAGAACAGTTAGTGCCATGTCTATAATAAGACCTACCAAGTGCCATATCTGTAGTAACGAGGAGCATTGGGTCAAATGAAAAGGTATGAAATGTTTTGAAATTTGGAAATAATAGATTAATCCTAAAACAATGGTGTCAATAAAAGCAATTGGACTGAAAATTAAAAAGTACAAGTGGATATAGAGAAAGGCATTTTCTGGTGCACTGTTTTTGCCAGTTTATATCATGTGAGCATCAACCACTCAAAGGGAATTGGTTGCGAGAGTGTAGATAATTACATTAAGGATCATTTTCCCTAAAATCCAAAAGATGTAGAAAAGTATAGATTTGTTATTCAGACTCTTGGTTCAGCCTCATTCTCAATTACCTTCCTTTCCCTTCACTGTCATTACGTTGTCAACTTTAATTGTTTAAGGTCTTGGCAGTATACTAATAACTTTGTAATTCCTATCAACTAGGATTGTCTCACAAAATTAACCCAGAAAAGACAGGCAGGTGAAACAATGGCAACAATAATAGCAAAAAAAAAGGCAAACAATCCCATAAATACTAATTTTATTGCTAAAGGATAAATGTTGCTTACCAAGCATACTAGGATAGATATCCACAAGGGACACTATATTTGATATGGACTGCAATTTAATATTTGGACCCATTATAAGGAGGGGAATATGGGAACTTGCTTCATACATGCTCATTTTATAAAACTGTCTATGTTCCATCGCAAGTTCTCCATGATCCGCAGTAAATATTACATGAGTTCTTCCAAGCAGTCCCGTTTCATTTAGAGCAGAAAGTATCTCACCTGTAAAACAAGACAAGAAATACTTCCTTGCTAACAAGAACATTTAGCGTTAAGTGATCAACAAAGTTTCTTCCTGAAAGTTCTAAGTTTCTTTCAAAGCTTAACAATATCAAATGTAACTGTTTTCCAAAACTCCATACTTGAAATACTATTTTATAAAACTTAAGATTTAATATCTATGGCAATCCAAAATCCTAATAATGAAATTAAAGGCCTGCTCAAAATTTAACTCCCGGGAGATTAACTCTTAGGGCCAGGTTATATTTCAAACCCCCTTAAACTTTACAAACTGCATCAGAAAATTCAGCTTCTTTTAAACATAGCTTTATATCCAGGCTGACTATTAAAACAAAAGGATCAATGTTTCAGAATCATTCTAAAGTCCTGACCCATAATTATTATGTTATGAGAAGATAATTAGTAAAAGTGAACATCATCACACAAACTTAAAACCATATATTCCAATGATAAGATTGTTTCAAAGTTGTAAGAGCATATTATTATATTTTCTATCTAACACTTCATAGGGTTATGCTTTGCATCCTATTAATAAGTGTGTTTTTCAGTGTACAGAAGTTCTTAAGATGAAGCTCATAATGAAACACATCAATTAAATATTCCATATTACTGAACCTTACTTTAATATGATCAATTCCTAAAGCTAAGAACAATCCTAATTAAAAACTATATAAATATAAGTTAACTTCTGAATTTAATAATTCAGAATTTAATTCTGAGTTTAATTCACATCTAATTTATTTCAAATGTACAATTTATGACAAGCACAAAACTGACATTTTCCTTGAGTTTCTGAATGCCATGCTGATTTTAAAGTAAGTTAGAATAATTGGAGGCCCATGAATCTATAGTACAGGAAAAGCAAATGTTGATAATATATAAGCAGTTTCAATCAAAGATATTTTGTGTCACTCAAGTTACTGAAAATTTGATCAAATTCTTTTTGGTTTATTAAGCCCATGTCACACTGCCCAACGGATGCAAAAAGGACACAGCGGACAAGCAAAATGTTCCGTTGTTATCCGCTCTCAAAAGGGGCAAAAATTTGCATAACCGGAGTGGATAACATGGACGTGGGGAGGACGCAGGGCGGATGGAAAGCAGATGCGGAATGGAAGCCCAGTGGATGGAAGCGGATGGGAGTGGATGGCACATCCGCTAGGCTTCCGGGGGGCCGCAGCAAAGCGGATGCGGAACGGACACAGCGGATGCAGAGCGGACGCCGAACGGATGAAGCGGATGCACAGCGGAAGCCTAATGGATGCCTGGCGTTAATTGCGCATGTGGGGAGGATGC
>BHFT01007247.1:0-25733 GCA_004320025.1 Laticauda laticaudata
GATGGAACATTTTCTCATCCGCTGTGTCCTTTTTACAAACGTTTTGCATCCGTTGGCCAATGTGACAGGCCCTTTATGTTTATATGCTCAGTGTGACATTTATCCAACTCTATTGCACTTGTTAATGAAATAGATTTGTTGCAAGGCCTTAATCTTCATTAAATTTAAACTAACAGCACAATCTGTTCTCTGTAAAGATCAAACCCTTGAACTTATACAAATCAAGTTGTATTATCCAAAACCTGACATAGTACTTAAGTTACAAGAAGTGAAGAACTTTGAGTGTAATCAAATGTGAATAAAATATCTGATGTTCTTCTGAAGTACAATCCACGCTTCCATTAGATTAATTGTGTGTTGCCTTTTTTCTATTGTTTCTTAGACTTTCTTTTTAAAGATAACTTGGTGAAGTTATGCTGTGAGTCATGTGACCTTATAGAGACTTAAATAATGCTATGCTCAACCAAAAATTATTTCACTGTAGCAATTTTCAGAATGTGTTGATAATGTTTATTTTTCCTTTAATTTCAATATGTTGACAAAAGGTTTTATTATAAAATGCTCTTGTTGGAGAATTAGAACACATGGGAATTGGCCTTCCATACAGATATTGAGTACATGTAAAACTTCTATTTTAATTCCTATTCTAGCTTATTGAAAGACTAAACAGCACCTGAAGAAAAGCAAATTGGTAGCAGACTTGATAGCAGCCTTTTTTCCCATTTGGGAAATTCGATAAACAATGTGTTGGGGATTTTTTTTTCCCATCCTACTTTTCAGTTGATGGAAGCCATCTCATCTCAGTAGAAAGGCTGAAAAACCTTATTCATATATTTAATGTGAAATTGTTCAACCACTGAAGAGCATAAATGTTATAAACAAAACATGTAGGAATCAAAATAGCTGTAATATAAAAGGGCTTATTTTGCCTTGTGTGAAATGTCATTTTCTCACATTAACATCTTCAGTATATTAGTTTTTTTGATCCAAATGTAGCTTGCCTTAATGGCTAAATGGGGAATAAACAAGACTGAATGACTGCACAGATTTCTCATTAGGATTCTAACATCCTGGTATTTTTTTACCATCCACCTGTTTTCTCTCTGGATCACTAAAATTGGTCAAACTATCTGTAAGGAAATAGGGCTACACAAAATGATGATTTAACTCAGAGTTTTAGCATAAATTCCTCTTTTTAAGAGCTTTGTTGATCATTGTTGCACTCTATTATACTCATGAGCAACACTTTTCCATTCAAAATCACAAAACTAACTCATAATAAAGTCAGGCTTTAATTAAGTAATTAAAACAGTATGCTCATAAACATCACGTATATGATTCAGTAAAATGAATGAAATGACATTTTTTGTAGGAATTCCCCATTCATCCTCATTTGTTTGCTTATTTGGATTTATAGGCTACCAAATCCAAAGACTTGGTACAGCATACCAGTTAAAGGCTAGGTCCCACTGGCCGACGGATGCAAAACGTATGCAAAAAGGACACAGCGGACGAGCAAAATTACAGGGGTGCTCCATCCGTTGTCATCCGCTCCAAAAAGTGGCAAAAATTTGCATAAACAGAACGGAAAAGAAAGGAAANCCTCCCTCTTTCCGTTTTCAGCTGCAACGGATGTGAGTTGTGAGGATGCCCAGAGGATGCAGAGAGGATACAGCGGACGTTTAACAGATGATAAACAGACATAGAACGTTTGTTGCTCGTATGTCACGGATTTACATCATACACAGAGGAAAGTTCATCCGTTCACAAAGTTTTGTGCAGCTCAAAACTTCTTGAGCGGATGAAATCTCAGTGGACGGATGCTCAATGGATAGAGCGTATGAAATACATATGCAATGAGTACACAATGGATGCATAGCGTTTTCCAATGTTTTTTAACATTTTACATTCTCTTTGCATCTGTTGGTGCAATGGGACAGGGGCTTTAAACAGCATAACAGCTACAATTTAAAAAGAGTGAGAGGGTTTCCTATGGGTTGTGAGAGCTGTGGATTTCAGCTCCTTGTTGATGAGCAGAAATAAATCTCTCCAAATGCCTCAAAAATGTTGAAAAAGAAGTACATCTAAAGGAAAATGTATAAGAGAGAGAGAAAAAAACCATTATGACATGTTTGTCCAAATGCAAATGTGATATAATTATTGTTATTGTTGTTCTTATTTTTCATTAAATATTATCATGAAAACAAATGATCTTAGCATCTTTTCCTATATTTCTTACTCGCTCCTGCTAAAATCTAAATTTTAATGTCTTTCCCATTCACTGGGAAAAGGCATGTAAGAATTCTGAGTTGGCCACATTGAATGTTTTAAGTGGTTTCTTTCTTTCTTTAGATGTTTATTTAGATTTTATTTTTCCATGGCATTCTGCAGATGACATTCCTAAAATCACTATTCTATACAAAGTAAGTTCAAAATAAAGAGCAACTGAAGCTAAATACATATGTTGGTAGAATAAATACTGCAGAAGAATGTAGAAGAATGTTATTGTGACTTGTGCCTGACTGCAGCTCTTTGGTTTTGTCTAGCATTTCTGTGTCTTAATATCCATCTGAATTATACATTAGAGATACCTGTTGTGGTAAAGAATAGTCTTTTACCAACTAAACAAAGTAGAAGCCAATAAATCAAAGCCTGTCAACTAAAGGCATGTATTTTCTTTGTCATGACTTAATCACCCTTTCTGTTTCCTTCAATTCTTTCAGCCTCTTGTTTGCCTCAGAGTTTCAAGTTGCTCTTTACTGTATCTGGAATCATATCACTGTGCATGTTTAATAAGAACAGGCAGAAGGAAGATGCAGGTGAAATTCACTTCAGTGCTACTGCCTAGCTATAATCTACAAGAAATCTGACAGCTATCCCCTTGGATTTTTCCCAAGACAGCTTGATTTGAGTCTGAAAGGAGAGAATACAGCTATTTTTCTCCCTAGCTGAAATGAGAAAAAATACCTATGTGGATACAGTACAAAAGCAGAAGCACAGATGCACTGTTTCAAAACTAGGTATATTCAGACATAGGGAAAAAGTTCAGGTATTTAAAGTATTTTTAAGTTGCCTTTTTTAGATGTGTATGTGTGTACTTCTTTTTGGTCACAAACCTCTTCCATCAAGATATAATCTTTTTTTTCAGTCATTCATCCATATCAGCTTTATTACCTTTACAGCTAATCCTGGACTTATGACTGTTTGTTTAATGATGGTTTGACACTAGAAGGGCCTTTGAAAAAGTAATTTATGACCAATCCTCAAATTACAACTATACCCACGGTCACCTGATTGCAATATGGACACTTGGCATTTGGCTTGGATTTATGGAAGTTGCAGTGTCTTGTGGTCACAGGATTGTGAGTTGTGATCTTACCAGTTGTCTACTGACAAGAAAGATAATTGAGGAAATCACATTTGCTATGACTGCATGATTCACTTAATGGTAAGTCATGCAGTCAGAGAAAGTGACTGCATGATTCTAATTATTATGTGATTTGCTTAACCATGGTAATAATGGTAGTAAAAATTATTCCAGTCACATGTGCCTTATGACTGCACTAATTTACCATGAAATTTCCAGTACCAGTTGTGGTTGTAAATCAAGGATTACCTGTACATTTTACTAATTTTCTCTCAAACACCATTTATCCTATAACTGGCCCTTCCAACAAAATCCCATAGTTAATATAAAAATCTGGACATCACAGGGAACTTTCCTTTCTGTATAGGGGTCATATTGAACCAGTAAAACTTATTGTTGAATTGGATTAAGCCGAATTCAAATAACAATGTTAGCAATAGCAATAACACTTAGATTTTATTTACTTATCCAAAGTGCTTTACAGTACCCTCAAAGACTCTGTGTATGTTTCTGTGTGGGTATCAAAAACATCAAGATGATGGAATCTTTAATCAGAACAGTGTGATAGACTTATATATTGCTTCACAGTGTTTTACATCCCTGTCTAAGTGGTTTACACAGTCAGCATATATCCCTCAACAACCCGGGTCCTCATTTTACTGACCTTGAAAGGATGGAAGGCTGAATCAACCTGGAGCTGGTAAGAATTACCCTGCAATACTGCATTCTAACCACTTGCACCATCATGACTTTTTTTTGATTAAAGCCTTTATGTCATCCTGCTTTATTGTGCAAACAACCTGTTTCATTCACAAAATGTCATGTGGACAATGACTATGTTTCATTAGTAACTTCCCTCTTTCTTATCAATAGTTGCATTTTGTCCCTCGAAATGGCCATTATTTTCTAACTAGATAAAATGTATGAAAGAAGGGCAGGAAAAAAAGTCTCCTCCATAATCCCACAGGAATGTTCTATCCTGAGGTAATATGCAGAGTAAAGAAGTCAGCCAGTTCATTTTGCATCAGGAAGGTCTTTCTTTCTTTCTTTCTTTCTTTCTTTCTTTCTTTCTTTCTTTCTTTTTCTTTTGGGTTTGGAAAATTTGACCAGGAAGAAGAAATGCACTTCCTCCCTTTCTTTTACGTGATGATTTGAAACAGATTGAAAGCTAAAGCAGAGCTTCCTTTTTTAGCATTTTCTTTTAAAATGGACAAAAGCTACTACATAGTCTTTCCAGAATTTAATTTAATTCGTATGCTATCAGACTCATAGCAATTTTGGGCAGTTGAATGAAATAAAAAATGTATTATACTTTTTTTTCAGTAAAAAAATTGTTTGAAAAATAGGCTGAAAGAAGGATAAACAAAAAAAAGATTCTCAAAAACATCATCTTGGCACAATATGAAATATGGATATATTGGCTGCTGTTTTTTTTTAACGCAAGCATCTATCCAATATATGCTCAAATAATTCAGCTGGTGATCAAAGAAAACTGTTGCAATGGATTAAATCTGTCAGCATATGCATGTTCAGTGTTCAGCGATAATATATGTCTTTGAAAACTATTTGTCCTCTTTTGCAGAATATATCTCTTTCTCCCCACCTACCTCATCTTTCTATTTCAGATCTTCTCATCTCTCTCTCTCTCTCTCTCTCTGTATGTGTGTGTGTGTTTGTGTACACATACATATAGGTGTATATGTATGTATATGTGTATATAATGGCAAAGGTAAAGTTTTCCTCTGACCAGTTGTATCTGATGGTCTGTGGTCATGTAGCCAGTATGACGATATGCCAAGGTACAAGAAATGCTGCTACCTTCCCACTGTAGTGGTATCTGTTTATCTACCTGCATTTGCATTGTTTCTGACTGCTAGGCTGGCAATAGCTGGAGCAAAACTGTGAGTGCAGTATTTGGATCTTTAACTGCCTACTTAAGAAGCCCAGCATCTTAACTGCTACTTCATCATATTTCTCTGTGTGTGTTTGTGTGTGTATAAAATTTATATATTTATAAATATATAGTATTTAATAAATACCTGCTTCTCTTGTGCAGTGGATCTTCCTTCCTTCCTTCCTTCCTTCCTGGCATGGCACCTCATTCCTAAATAAATTGAAAAAATCAGAATCAAAATGATAACAGTTAGCAACATAATTATATGTTTTAGTTCCCATGTAGTTCATCCAAAACTCAGTCATTGTTTTTTATATTACATGTATTTCTGGATTGCTCTTAGCAATGTCTTGAATATCCTATGAAAATTAATGAGGGATTAAACTTAACTTTGGAGGCAAGTCCTTCTAGAGGAAGGTCCACTGCACTGAAATTTAATTTCTAGCTTTTCTTACTTCTCTAAGTGGGGAGGACCAACAGCATGATCTATCATCAGCCCCAACAGATTCGGCAGGAATCTGTTCCATAGACTAAGATTAAACTGTGTTTAATGAAAGTAGTTATAATGAAATCTTGCAAGACTGATGTGTTCCATTAGTGAACAACTTTAGCTAGAATGCATTCAACGATGGAAGTTGATTTATAAATATGCATAAAAATACTTTTCCTGGGAATGTTGCCAAAGTTAAGTGGCAGTTTCTTCTGCTCATGTACATGCATGCTCAGAGGATTGGGAAGCTTTCAAAGCAACTTCAACATGCCAACTTTACAAACAACTCTCCAAACTATTTGCACAGCTCTATAATTTATTGAGCTAATTATTGCTACGGGTGTATTAATTTTAATAAATCAGATCTAATAGTTATGTTCTTAAAAGCTGTTTTGACAAGCATCAAATGCTCATAAATCACTCAGAAAAAGTAAGAAGTCATACCCATGAAGCTCACACCAAATGACCAGGAATGCCATTGAGTTTAATGAGCTTAAGAATGCAGTATAAGTAGTATAGAATTTTTAAAAATATTTTGTTACTTAATTTATATTTAAAAGTAAAAGGGCAAAAAAGAAGTAGAAAATATACATAGTAAAGAGATGTATAACTTAAATGTAGATACAATTCATTCCAACATCCATTGTCACCTATTCTTTCCAAGCCAGGATGATAGTCAAAGCTCCAGGAAAAAACCCAAGTTCTCTCTGAAACCCCATCAGTTATTTAGGCAGGCTGATCTCATAGGCTCTGCATCAGGGGTGAGATTCAATTTGTTTAAGTTCTAGTTCTGTGGGCATGGCTTGGTGGGTGTGGCAGGGGAAGAATACTGTAAAATCTCCAGTCAGAGGTGATATTTGCCTGTTCTCCGAATTACTCAAAATTTCCACTACCGGTTCTCCAGAACTGGTCAGAACCTGCTGAATGCTACCTCTGCTCTGCATCCCTGTAGTGAGTTACAATTCATAAATAGTTTCCAAGGTGAGTTAAATTCTGCATTAGACTTAATTTTTTAAATATGAAGATTTTTTACCTGGGTGAATGCTGCCACAGTTTAGTTTGCTAAATAAATTTATGTGACTGTTTAATAAGAGGCGAAAAACATTCATACCATATACAGAACAAACTCCATATTCTTTGTAAGAATATAGGATCCAGTCCAGAGGTGGTATTCAGAAGGTTTTTTTTTTAATATATATTCACCTTCATGAAATAAGTATTTAATTTTGAACTGTGGGACAACACAATAAGTCTGGGCTAATTCTTTTTTCTGTTTTTATTTCATACTATTAATATATGTATATGATTAAATAAGCTCGTATCGGTTGAGCATTTCTGTGCATCCATTCAAAGATATTTATGCAAACCATCTGGGAATGTTGCTTCTATCAAAAGAAGTATCTCAGCCATAAGTGATATAATCCCATTTGCAATCTAAGTTAAACAGCAGGCTTGATAATATAGTTTAAAATTTAAAACTGCCAATCCAAATATAGAATATTTTTTAACTGCTTTGACTAAGGCGTCTGGAAGCTAAGAAGAAAGTAAAGAGTATATTGTGCTATATACACAGCTTCTGTACAAAAACTTACATGAACACAATAGCAACAGCATTTAGATTTATATTCTGCCCTATAGCACTTTACAACACTCTCTGGTGGTTTACGATGTCAGATTATTTGCATATTGCCCCCATTAATCTTACTGACCTCGGAAGGTTGGAAGCTAAGTCATCCTTGAGCCAATCAGGATCAACCTTCAGGCTGTGGGCAGAGTTTTTCTGCAATACTACATTTAACCACAGCACTACCACGGCAGGATGAACAGTCCTGATGTTCTACTGCTTCATGGCCACAGAAAATAATTCAGTTAGAAGAAGGAGGTCCTATCTTTCATGCCCCCTGAAATGGGGTAGCATTCTATTTTATGAAATTCATGTATCAGATGTATTTTTCTAAAATTAACTAATTAACCAACTTGGGAATTCATCTTCCATCATCTCATGTACTTTTTAGAAATATGCATACTAAAATTTAATAATAATTACATTCTAATCTTTTGTGAATTTCTACTAATATATCAAGCAAGAGTTCATGGCAATTAAACTATCATCTAATGGTAAAGGAAATGAAAAAATGCTTTTTCCCTTTTCATAAAGGAAATGAAAAAATATGGAATTGTTCTTTTAAGGTTATGTAGCTTCCCAGAAGTGTTTGAAATTGTCCAAACTAGTAATTGCATATAAAATGTCAGGTGCAAGAAATCAGGGGCCAGAACAGGACTCAAAAAGTTTATCTCTTTCTAGGACATAGGATCTCCAAACTAATCATTAATTTGACTCCACCCTCAAACTCAGCCTGGTCATCTTCTGCATAAATTAAGTATAAATAAAGAAACAAATAAACCTAATTGTGGCATGAAGCAAACAATTCCACAGTGGACATTCAGAACTACGAGATTATCTTTGCTGGCTGACATCTCAGTAAAAAGTTCATTTGTTTTTAATGCTTAAAAGTGCTTTAAAGTTCAAATCAGATAGTTTAAACTTCTGTTCAAGATTCAAATGCACCCCAAAAGCGTACTTAGGACAGGGTTTCAAAATTGCAACCAACAAAGAGGCTTCTGCAGTCATGTGACCTAGACTTAGTCATTTCTGGTGACCATTTGTAGCCCTGTGACTGCCCTTTGTCACCTACAGTTATAACAGGCAATTTCTGAGACTCATATATTCAGCACGTTTTGTTTCCCCTGATGACATGACCAATCAAGATCAGCAAACTTTGCAGTCAGTGTTCAGTTTTCCTTTCTCCTCATTGCTGCCAGGTGGAGAAATAGAGGAGCTGTTGCCTTGACTACTAGACTACTGGACTGGACTACTGTAGTTGCCTTTGTAAATACTTTAAAAATTTCTTTTTCATTACACTCACTACTCTTCTTGTTTGTAAATACTTTGCAAACTACTGTGTTTATTTGTAAGTATGGTACAAAGATAACTTTTTTTTCATTACTGTGGTTCATTTGTGTGCAGCTTGAGATTGTTTGCAGAAAGATCTGCATTCTACTGTGTGTGTTTGCTTTTTTTTCTTTGAGGATTAGTGTGTACTATTAGTTTGCTTGTAGAACAGCTGATGGGTAGGCACCAGCAGTTTCCTCCAGAGGTTTCAGCCAGAGCTCTACAAATTCATCCCCCATCCCAATTTAAGTCTAGGTACCTGTCTGAAGGTGCTGCAATTTGGCCTTGCCAGAACAGCTGATGGGCAGGCAACAGGGTTCTTCTTGGTCACACTTAACAATGGCAAAAGTCATTTAAGAAATGGAAGAAACAGCAAGTGGAATCTTCATTTATTTAATGACCCAATTGATTTGCCTAAAAAGCATGATTAAAAAAAACTGTAAAAGTGAGTCTGATTCATTTTATGAAGTTTTGACTTACAATTCCATTAGAGTCATACTTTGGGGACTGTTGGTAATGCATTTTCCTAGATTCTAGATTACCTGTTGATTGTCTATAAAATAATTAATTATATATCTTCCTGGCTTCTAGTTGCCATGACATCATAACTGTAATGTATTTTCAAAACATTTTGGATGCAAAAACCATTAATTGTTACTTTACATTTGAACATATAAAATAAAGAGCAACATGAATGGACAAACAACATTTTGAAAGAAACCAATAGCATTAGAAACTTGGGATGATCTAATGTTTATTATGATAGATAGTTGCACACTCAGTAAGTTATTTGGACTGGATTTGGCATTTCTGCCCACCTATCAAGTCTTTCCCAAAGAATATTAAAGAGGGTTAATTCCAACCCATTGTTCTAAGTGAAGCTGCCTTTTACAATTAACAAATGTTGTCAATGTTAATGATGTTCAAGTAGTGCTCTAGATCAGGGGTCCCCAACCCATGGTCCATGGACTGGTACTGGTCCCCAATATGCCAGAAACCAGGCTATGCAAGCAAACAAAGTCCCATCTGTGGGATGCAGGCAGCACATGAAACCACACCTTCTCCAGCCCGCAGAAAAATCTCTCTCAATGAAACCAGTCCCTGGTGCCCAAAAGGTTGGAGGCCGCTGCTCTCAATGCTTTAGAATTGCACCCAAGATGTCTATTATTGTTAGCTCTGTCTTTGCTTGCTTTTGCTGCAATTATTTTACTTGTATTCTACTACTATAGGTTTTAAATTTTGTGATGTTCTCCAGTTTGTTCTCTTCTATTCTGTTGTGTCCAGGTGTTTCAATGTCCACGATCAAGACTCTTTTGTCTTTTTGATCAGCAATTATTATGTTTGGGGTGTAGTATGGAAGATATTTTTCTATTATTGTGGTTGGTCACATAATCAGACAGATGTTTAGATTGGATCTGGTACTTTTGTCTACTGATCAAGCCCTTCCCAAGACAGTTATTTTTATTATTATTTGTTAACATCAATGTGAAGTCATAACTGCCTGTTCTTTAGCTGCTGTTGGCTCTCATACACATTGAGCTCTTTCCAAGAAAGCTGCAATAACTCTGTTATAAATTGAATAATCTTAAACATTTATTAATCTTATGTTAATACTGTAAACCACTCAAAAATTTTGGAAATGGAGCAGCATATAAGTTGTAAAAGTAATCATAAATAAATAATGTGTACATTATAATTATACCAAATTAGTAGTTTTTATGTCTGTTGATTGCTTTTCTATTTTATTAATCCAGATTCAGCAAGATTGACTTGATTCAGAAAGATAAAAATTGAACAAAATTCCATATGGATAGCAGGTACCACAGCAGTATTTATAACAACAAAAAATAAATGTGGAAATAGAATAGTGTTTATCTTAAAGAATGTTCATAATCAGGTGTTTTATATTCTTTTCTACAAGTGTATAGTGTAGTTGATGATACTTGTGATATAAATCCATAAAGCAGAGGTGTCAAACTCAAGGCCCTCAGGCTGGATATGGCCTGCGAAGTGGTCCATGGAGCCAGCCTGGAAATAGCAAAACCCGCAGTGCCTCTGGCAGCCAAAACTGGGCATGTGTGGGGGGGCTGTGTGTGCCCCACACACACCCTGTTTTCAGCATGGATGGCCTCCTGCAGTATCTGCCAGCCAAATTGGGGTGCTGGTGCCATGCAGGGCCCCCATGCCGCAATTTGGTTGGTAAAGTGATGCAAGAAGCTGTCCTGGTCAAAAAACAGGGTGTGTGGGGGGCATTTTGGCTGGCAGGGTGCTGCAGGAGGAGTCCAACCCATCTCCCCTGTCTCCCTCCCCCCACACGATGCTGCTGTGGCCCTCAAGTCCATTTTGACAACCCTGCCATAAAGATGAATAAACATCCCATGTTTTATCCTAATTGCAAGACATGCTTGTAGCTTGTATGTATTACTGCCCTCTTGTTTGCATTTCTATTGCCATTTGACATCAATTATCTGTCTAAATTCATATTCTGAAGTGAATGGAAATTATAGCAATTATATAGCATGACATCAGCTTCATATTATATAAAATATAAAAAATATAAAGTTGAGGGATTCCTTTGCCATCTTTAATTATGGACAAACTGCATTCTGTAGGTAAAATAGGGTCATGCAGATAAATCCTCAGTGAATATTGTGATTTATATCATTGCTGTGATTGTTTCAGTATTGGACAGACTGAGAATTTTAGGCTCCATTTCCCCATTATTCATAAAAATAAATTACTGAATATATATCTATGCATGCAGCCTAGAGAGGTGTGAAGTAAGAAGCAGAAGAAATATTCCTTAAAAGATTAGAAAGTATAAATAAATGCATTGAGACACATTCAAGGCTAACTATAAATAGAAATTGCAATAGCATCACTTGGCAGATAATTTTAGAAAGAGGAAAAACATAATTAATAATAGCAACAAAGCTCAGTTCATGAGACAAATCTTGAGGAGGAAGAATATACTTCATGCACAACCATTGCTACACTTATCCAAGCAGCTACATAAACAAAATTACTTTTTATATAACTCTAATTTAATAATTCATTTGAATTATTAAATAATCTAAGCAAATTTGTTTAAAAATCAATACTACCCAGTATTTCAACCTGATTTTTTTCCCTGATAAAGTTTGCTTTGTATCTGGAGTTTCAATTTTTCTTTTTCTTTTTTTCTTTTTTTTTACAAAGCTTTTATTGAAATAAATACAAATATATCTATAAAAATACAAATATATCTATAAAAATAAAAATGAGTTGATACAATTCACCATTGTTGTCTGACAGTACAAAAACAAATCTTGGCTATATTCATACGTTCCAAAGGTTCATCCATTTCAACAGGCTCTCATTAATCATGTACATATAAGACATGAGAGAAAAAAAACTTATTTTTATATCTTTTATATTTCTACTGTCTATCCATTGATACCAATCAAGTTGCACAATACTCTGAGTCTTCCTTGTTATTCAGTTCTATGGTGAGTCTATCCATTTCTGTGCATTCAAATTTTTTTGGATTATTAAACAATCTGATAATATATTAGACATCTTCCAAGCTTGTGCTAGAGCAATTCTTGCCACCGTAATAATATGTATAGTCAAATATTTAATCTTTCTGGGGCATTTACCCTTAATGATCCCCAGGAGAAACAATTCAGGCTTCAACTCTGTTCGACAGTGCGTGATTTCATTTAGCCATTTTTGTATCTTAATCCAACATTTTTTAATTTCTGGGCATAGCCACCAGACATGGAAAAAAGTACCTTGCACTTGTTTGCATTTCCAACAGTTAGGGTTTAGGTTGGGATACATCTTTGCAAGCCTTGTTGGGGCTAAATGTCAATGGTAAAACATCTTGTATTGCTTTTCTTTGTATGCAGCGGATTTTGTTAAAGTATAATTTTTGTTCCACATTTTTTTTCCCATTTTCTAACTCAGTATTTTGTCCAAAATTTTTGGCCCAAGCTAACATTGGCCCTTTTTCTATCTCCTCTTCTCAATCAAAATTTAATAAATAATTGTATATTTTTGATAGTAATTTCTCTTCTGGTCCCAACAATAATTTGTCTAATGAGTTTTGTCCAATTCAAATCCATATTCCTCTAAATCTTTTTGTATCATGAATGCAACTGGAGATATAGCCACTAGTCTATATTTATTCCCTGTGCTTTTAATTCTTGGTTGGTTTTTAATATTCCTTGATGATCCAAAATTTGATTATATCTGGCCATTTTACTAATATCCAATGTGTTGGAATGGATCATTGTCTTCATAGTGGATTGGAGTTTCAATTTTTCAAGATTGGACAAATGTCTGGCACAAAAGATCAGGTTCACATGTGAAGCAGTGGTGGGATTCAATTTTTTTATAACTGGTTCTGTGGGTGTGGCTTGGTGGGCATGACAGGAGAAGGATACTGTAAAGTCTCCAGTCAGAGGTGGTATTTGCCGATTCTCTGAACTACTTAAAATTTTCTGCTACTGGTTCTCCAGAACTGGTCAGAACCTGCTGAATGCCACCTTTGATGTGAAGGTTTAATTTAACTGATTTATTGCTAAAAGCTTATACATAGGAATCTTCTCAACTAACTAATTATAATTATGTAAGGATAACGGCAATCAAATGAGGGGCTGGACTTATTTTATTTGTAACTATATAATGATTTTAGGCTGATGTTCTTTTTACTTCTCTCCCTGGCTCTGTCAGTCCTTCTCCAACAAAGCTGCCTCTCCTCTCTTATTATGGTGTAGCCATTGCATGAAGTGTTTAATGAGGACTATAAAGATAAAGTTCACTTTCAGCCATAGAAGCTCATTGTGACTTTAGACCTTGCCATTGCTCAATTCAATCTATCTTAAAATAAAAATAAAATATTCCTAAAGGAAAAAAATAAAGGACACTGTAGATGTATCATTTTGCTCCTGGAACAAATATGGAACATAAACTATCTATAAATGTGTAAAGATATAAATACATTTCTTCAAGTCAAAGCTTTTGAAGGTGAGAACAACTGCTTTAAAATCTTGTATTCAAATAACATTCTGTTGAATCTTATTTATATGCCTGCTTTCTATCTAGTAGTCCAGACTTCCTCAACTTGAATGTATTGGAATGTCACACAGATTTTAGTTGTAGTAGTTGTTGCAGTCATTGGGAGTCATTTGTTTCAGAAAGTAGTTCAGTATTTATCAAGAAACAGTGTGCCTGTTGTGTGCAGCATTTCAATTGCCCTATCTTCTAAAGCATGAATGTCAAACTGAATTTCATAGAAGGCCACATCAGGTTGTGTTTGACTTCAGGGGGCTGGAGTGGGCATGACCAGAGGGGCATGGCCAGCTCAACATCACTTGTGTTGGGGGTGCCTGTGGTGGTTCAAGCACTCTGCCACTGAAAACCGGCTTCTGAACTCCATTTTTTGTTGCTACGGCTCTCCCGAATCCATTTTTGCTGGCCGAGGGTTGCTGGATGTCAATGCAGCCAAAAATGGAGCTTAGGAGCCCATTTTTGCTAGCAGAGGTATCACCATCCGACCCTTTTGCTGTTTCCAGGGTGGTCCGGTAGGCCAGACCTGTTTAGAGCAAAACTCAGCAGTTTTTCCCCAAAAAAACCAGCCATTATATGGTGAGACAGAAGGAGGATTTTGTCTTAAATAAAGAAGATGAACCAATTAGTTCAGAATGGGTATTTATTCTATAAGCAAGGAGAATAAAGTAATGATAGCTATTTATTTACTTACATACTTCTATATAAAAAATTATTTCACTTTTATTACTTTTCAGTACATGGGAGACTGTAAGTTCAAGCCCTGCTTTAGCCATGAAAGCTGCCCAGGTGACTTTGGGCCAGTCACTGTCTCTTACCACAACCCACCTCACAGGTGTGTGGAAAACAGGAGGAGGAATGCATGTTTGATATATTTGCTACCTTCAATTATTTGTAAAATAAGGAGGTGAATATATATAATATTCCTTTCTCGTCATCTTTTTCCAGACAACAAATTCTGTGAGGTGGATTGAATTGGGAGAGAATGACTGGTGCAAAGTCACTCAGTCAGCTTTCATGTCTAAGGTGAGATTAAAAAATTTCAATCTCGAGATTCTAGGCCAACAATTTAAATATTATACCAATTGCCATCCATATTAAACTCTTTATGCAAACCTTGCGAGCGGCATGGTTACCTTGTGGTGAAGAGCTTGTCTCCCAGTTAGAAGGTTGAGAGTTCAATCTTAGCTAGCAGCTATGTTTTTTTAATTAAGAGACTACAGGTTCGTAAAAATGCAGACCTTGCATTTTAAAGCAATATTACAACTTTTCTGTGTTGTGACTCCTCCATAAAAATTCATAGGTGTGAATATTAATTTCATGTTTCTTTTACATAACTTCAACTATCATATTAAAGAAGTGGTAAGAAATGTCACATATGTTCAACGATTAAACAAAAATATTGAAAAAAAATATTTAATATCCTGTTCCAATTTCAATGGCTACATTAATATTTTGAAGAAAACTGTGCAATGAATCAATTTTATAATATGGTCATCAACCTAGGTCTAAATTAAAATTTATTCAGTGCTAATCCATTTGATTGTTATGTATGTAGAGTCAACCAACCCAAGCAGCTTTAGCCAATATAGTGATGATATTTGCTATTTAGGCAAGGGAAACAAGTTTTTCTGAGGATAAATAATACAACAAGGTAGAAATATATGCCCTGAAATATCTAAAAACAAATGACAGTAGCAATGAATGATCTTTGCAAATCAGATCCACATACAGTTATCTACCAAGAAGAAGAAAAATGTTACAATATCTAAAAAAGAGTTTTAGCACTAAGTTTAGTTGTTATTCACAATGTCATAGCAATTCAGCTCTGGGAGAAAGCTAAATAATCCTGAGCGCTTTATGATGCAGCTGCTTTAAAGAGTTGCATTCAGGTCCTATCTTGGCACATTCGCACTCAGAATCACATTAACATGTGATAACAACTTGATTACAAAAGTGAAATCTCTATATTATTCAATCACTGGAAGAGGTAATGGTGAGATGGTGATTAATCTAACTTCTTTTATTTCTAATTTTGTATTTATATATACTTAAAAAATAATGGTTGTAATTAAATAATTAATTAAATTAGTTAAAATTAGTTAAATTAGTTAATTAAATTAGTTAATTAAATTAGTTAATTAAATTAGTTAATTAAATAGTAATTAAAGCACAGAGAGCCAGTTTGAAGCAGGTACAAAACCAGTGGAGTGACCATGGGACAGTTGTTTTCTCTCAGGCCTAGGAAGAAGCAAACCACTTCTGAGAAACCATATCAAGAAAACTAGTTCAGGCAGTTGCCAGGAGCCAAAATTGATATCAAGACACATGAAACTTGGAATGAAGAGAATTGTGCCATTGAAAAACAGACGATAAATATACAATCATAGACTAAATAGGAGATTATAACATCTTGCAATATTGTGTTGTTTTGAAACATACAGCATCACAATAGAAAAGCAAACAAAAATGACTGTTGTATCCTAAAATTAGGATAAATTGTGCATTTAAGGCATAATTTGCTTTTCAGAAAATGAGCAATCATTTTGAAGCTGATGACTAAAAAAGCAACGTGTATATTAAATGATATGGAGCCTGTTATAAATTATATTGTCAATATTTTGTAAGAAAAATCTAAATTGTTAGCCTTACCATAAAACTACTAATCAGTGATTCTCCTAGAGGCTACTATGGAAAAATATTATCTTCTCTTTCTCCTGATGGTTTTTATTCCTACATCAGTTTTAAAGGAATGAAAAACTTGTAGACTTTGAGATTTTGTTTTAAGTAGTTGGTACTTTTCCTTACATGCCATCCCACTTAAAAAATTAATTGACTAATCATCCTTGGAAAAGAATTATGTACAGTAGTCATAATTTGTAATGTTTATAGCATGTTCATATTATAGTGAAAAACTATTTGGGATTTATTTTCAGCAAATACAAGCTTGGAAAAAAGGAATAGAACACCATGGGACCACACATTAACTGATGTCAGAAGACAAATATCAGAAAAACATAAAGGAAGTACTGGGAGAGAAAATAACTTTCCACTAGAAAGTGAAACAAAGTAGTTATTGAATAAGATACAGGTAATCAAGGTAAACAATTTGTTTAGTGACAGTTCAAAGTTACAGTGGAAGAAAGTGTCTTATGACTATTCTTCATACTTATGACTGTTTGCAGCATCCTCCTTGTCACATGTTAAAATTTGGATGCTTAGCAACTGACTCATATTGTGATAATTACAGTGTCAAAATCAAGAGTCTTCTACTGTGGCTCTATTTTAAGGCCCTGTCACACTGCCCAACGGATGCAAAACGGACACAACGGACGAACAAAATGTTCCATCCGTTGTCTGGCTCCAATAAATGGCAAAAATTTGCAATAACAGGAGCGGATAACACAGACCGGGGAGGACGCAGGGCGGATTGGAAAGCGGATGCGGAACCGGAAGCCCAGCGGATGGAGCGGATGGAGCGGATAGCACATCTGCTAGGCTTCCGGGGACCTAGCAAAAGCGGATGCGGAACGGATTACAGCGGATGCAGAGCGATGCACAGGCGGATGAAGCGAATGCAGAGCGGAAGGCTAGCGAATGCACAGCGGAAGCCTAGCGGATGCCGAGCATTATTGCGCATGCGGGGAGGATGCATTGCGTCAGCCCCGCGGATATTAACGGAAGCAGCTCGGAAGCAGGTCACCATTCAGAGGAAAGACCTGCTTCCAGACACATCAACTGCCTTGCCTGTCCTGCCTGCATGTCTGCGCCAGCTTGCTGCAGCCTTGCTGCCAGCTCCCTGCCAGCCTTGCTGCAGCCTCCCTGCCAGCCTTGTTGTCTGCTCGCCTGCCAGACTTACTGCCAGCCTCCACCAGCCTTGCTGTCTGCCTGCCTGCCAGCCTTGGTGCCTGCCTGCCTGCAGCCTTGGTGCCTGCCTGCCTGCAAGCCTTCCTGCCAGCTTCCTGCCAGCTTGGTGCCTGCCTCCCTGCAGCCTTCCTGCCAGCCTTGGTACCTGCCAGCTCCCTGCCAGCCGCACCCACACACATGCCTGAAGCACAGCAAGCCTCAGCCATCTGCTGCCAGCCCTTGCAAGAGGGACAGGGGCTACCATCCCCACCCCGCTGCCCTCACTCTGGTTGGTGCTGGGGTTCTGCAGCACGGGCTCGCTCTTCTGGGCTGGGGCTTCTGCTGCTTCTGCTTCTGGAGGAGCTGATGACAAGCACTCCAGCACCAGCATCCACAGACCTGCATCTTCACCCCTGAGACTGAGCGACCAAGAGGAGTGCCAGAGACTCATTTTTGTCTTATAGCTTGTTGTTAATAAAGTCTATTTTTGATTCACACACTTGCTCATTTCTTTTTTTTTAATAGTCTTGCTGGAAACATTTAGAAATGGTTTAAGCCTTTGCATGCTTGTGGATGGTTAAGATAGCAGTGGGATGGGCAGGTCTACCTTTGGGATGGTAATAGCTGTGGGATAGATAAACCTCCAGTGCAAGCATAGTGGGGCTGTAGTCCACCCTCCAGGTGCACACCAATGGCCCTTTATTATCAATAACAATATAATCAATCAACCACACATGTCAACATAAACACAACTCTTTATTAAATGCCTGTGCATTTGTAGGGCCACTCAACATACTGGCCCAATCTCATCAGTGTGATGACAGGCTGAAGGAAGCATCCATTAAGCATCTATCATCCTGTCTTGCCAATCCACCGCTCCAGCTGGAGAGTTGCACCAGTGTTTCAGGAGGTTGCGCTGCTTCTTCCCTTCACGTGAGGCTCTGTTGGCCCTTGACATCCTCAGTGTTATCAGGTTTTCCTTTGCCTCCATTCCCCAGGATCCATGTCCCCATTGCCTTGCTGGAGGTCCACGACCTGTTCTGCAACACTGGGTAGCGGGTGCGCATGAGATTGTGCAGGAATGCAGCAAGCTTCCATGATCCTCCTCACGGTCTGTGGGCGATGCTGCATGGTGGTGACAAGTATAGAACCTGTTGGCCAGGATGCCAAAGGCGTTCTCCACCACCTGCCTTGCCCTGGACAGCCTGTAGTTGAAGATCCTCTCTTCACAGGTGAGGTATTTGGAGGTGTAGGGCTTCATGATGTAGGTTCTGAGGGAGAGGCGTCATCCCCACGATGAAGTAGGGCACATCTTGTGTGTTGTTGGGCAGGGGTTCTGGATCTGGGAAGCCACGATGTGGTTGCGTTCCAGCTCCTCCTTGAGGTGACTGGCGTTGTATACCTGGGCATCTGAAGATGAGCCGCTGCCTGAAGCATCGATGTACATGAACTTGTAGTCAGTATCGACCATGGCGAAGAGGATGAATGCTGAAGAAGCCCTTGTCGTTGAAATAAGTGGACCCGACTTGGCTGGCGCTTTGCAGGCCACGTGCTTGCATCAATGGCTCAACGTGGTGTGGGAAGTTCCACTCTGATACCACTGCTCTGCAACTTTCTTCCAGCCTTCTTCAGTGGAGGGGCACTGGAGGAGCTCCTCCTTGTATTCTTCGATGTGCCTGCACCACTTCTCTGACCACAATGCTGTTGGTGTTGGGTGGCACCCTCCAGCCGTACTGCATGCTCCTGTAGGTGGTCCCTGAGGCCAGGTGGCGCAGAGTGAGTGCCACCTTGCCCCCAGGTTCCAGGCTGGGTTTGAGTTGGTGCACTGCTTGGTCAACCTGGGGGTAGCGCTGCACAAGTTCGTCAAACATGGCTGGAGCATCCTCATGAAGTTCTGGAATGTCGAGTGTCTTCGCTCTGAGCTCCACCATCACTTGTTGTACAGTCCGTCTCTGCTCTTTCTGGCGAACCATCTTCGTACCCAGACGCTTCTTGACCGCCCTTTTTCTTCCCGTAGTAGAGTTACAGAGCCCGTAGATGGCTTCACACTGTTGCAGAAGGATGGTGGTTCCAAAAGGACTGTGTTACGATCCCCGGTGGACATGACTGATGGTGTGGAAGAGGCAGAGGCAGATGAAGGCTGCGAGGTCCGCACCGCAGGGTTGCTGTTCTGAAAGTGAGATCCAGATGTGTTGCTCCCCTTTTTTATAGGCAGTATAGGTGTCCCTTTGCATCTCTAGGCATCCTCTCGGCATCCTGTAGACATTCTTAATATCTGAGATAGGTCCTCTGCGCCGTTTGTTCTGTTTTAAACGCTTTGTTTCGCTTGGCATCCGTTCTGCATCCATTCTGCATCCGTTCCGCATCCATTCCACTTCCTCCCTGCGTCCGACGCGATGCGAGTTCACGGATGTGCAGCGGATGCCTAGCGGATAATGCAGATGCGTAATGGATGCAGAACGAATGCATAGCGGATGCATAGTGGATTCATAACGGATGAATTGATACATTTTCACGCAAAATTTTGGCAGCTCAAAACTTTCTGAGCAGATGAAACGTCAATAGACGGATGCTGGACGGATAGAGAGGAAGCAAATGGAGGCAGTAAGTACATCGCGTTAACCAACGGATGGCAAGCTTTTTTGTCCGTTTTACATCCTCTTTGCATCCGTTGGTGCAGTGTGACAGGGGCTTTAGCGAATCTCTTGTTTTACCAATTATAAGATACATCTGCATGTTTTGAAGTAATGTTGCACTTCTTTGACATACTGGAAGACTTAGGTACAGAATATTATTTTTAAATTCTATTGCAGAATGTCTTTCACTCTAAGTATTAATAGGATTAATAAGTTAAATAGTATAAATATGAAAAAGATTACAAACATACATTGGCATAGCACAATATTCATATAATCAGATAACTCACCCATTAAGTATAGATTAAATATATATTGATAGACAGATAGATAGATAGATAGATAGATAGATAGATAGATAGATAGATAGATAGATAGATAGATAGCCCTAGAGATTAAAAATTGGTGTGCAGGCAGTGAATCACAAAGGAAATTAGTTCATATTATTGGATTCAAGTTCAGAAGTTATGAACTTTGAACCATAATGTCATGATGCATACTTTGTCATTTGCCATTTCTTGACAACTCCTGTGGATGAGTAAGCCATCAAGAGTTACAAAAATAACAGAATAAGATAGAATGATTTCCCCACCTTTTTGGATAATCCGAATACCTTCTGCATAAATTCCCTTTTCTAATCTAATTATGCATTTAATATTTCATCTTGCATGTCATGGTCAAGAAAATTGAGTTAATACTATGATATTGCCCAAGTGTTAAAATGTTATTTTTTTTATCAATGCATATATTCTTAAAGTAACTTAGTCTGTGTACACTGTTCCAAACCTGATTTTATGCAGTATTTTCTATAATTTTTAACATAATTTTCTATCATTTTTGGATGTCATAGACATATAACAAACGCATAGTAAATTCATTATTTTAACATCCTAAATTCTTCCAGCTTTTGGCTTTTCTAGTCCTGATACACATTATCACTAGATTCCAGGTACAGAATCTTTGTTTTAAGTTTTTGGTGACCTTCTTGCCTGAATCCTTTTCTGAACTTTATTCAATCAGTATGCCTTATCAGCAAAATGCAATTTACTTGAAAATGCAGGTATCTCCAATGCAGGTATCTCCAATTCATTCACATTTTTCCAATTTAGGATGAAGCTCCTCTGTAATATCTGGTTATGTTGTCAGGGAGGGACTAGGGAGCTTTTGCAATGGTTCCCTTACTGTGGTTAATATCACAATCTCTTGCTTTATCTACCTTTTAATAGTTTTTTTTAATTATTTCTTTTTTGTATTTGTTTTTAATTAAGTATTGTATGCCACTCAGAATCACTTTCCTGTAAATAGTAGTAGTAGTTGTAGTAGTAGTACTACCTGGTTATGGATGATCAAGGGAACACTGAAGAAAGAGACAGAAGGCCTGATTCTTGCAGCCCAAGAACAAGCCATCAGAATAAATGCAATCAAAGCCAGAATAGAAAAATCATCTGATGACCCCAAATGCAGACTCTGCAGAGAAGCAGATTAAACCATCGATCACATACTGAACTGTTCTAAGACAATCGCTCAGACTGACTACAAACAATGTCACAACACAGTCGCTCAGATGGTCCACTGGAATTTGTGTCACAACTACCATCTGCCTGGAGCAAAAAACTGGTTGGATCATAAAGCCTGAAAAAGTAGTTGAAAATGAGCATGAAAAACCACTGTGGGGCTTCCGAATATAGATTGATAAAAGTTTTGGAAAACAGCACCCTGGATATCATGATTGTGGAAAAGAAAAAAGTGTGGATTGTCAACATTGCCATACCTGGTGACAGCAGAATCAACAAGAAACAACTTGAAAAAAATCACCAGATATCAGGACTTGAGATCAAACTGCAGAGACTCTGGCATACATGCAGGTAGTTCGCAGTGGTAGACTCGCATCTGGGTCTTGTCCTAAAGACCTAGGCAAGCACTTAAAACAATTGGCACTGACAAAATCATCCATTGACAGCTGCAGAAGCGCCCCTTACTGGGCCTTAACGGAGATTCTGCTCGCAAAATCTGTCTGCTACATCATGGCAAGGTCCTAAATGCCTGGGCAGTGTTCGACTAGTGATTTGTGATACACCCAGAATAGTTACTGTTGCATTGTCACTGTGTTTTTTGTGAATAACAACAAACAACACACAACAAATAATAATAACACAAACACAATAATATAATAAACACACACAACAATAATATAATAATAATAATAATAATAATAAATAATAATAATAATAATAATATATAATAATAAAATCACATAGCAAGGCAAGCCAAGGGTAGTATCGGCATCTTGGTGGCAGTCCAACAACTTGAACACCATAAGGCATTGACATAATTTACCATCAGTCCAAATTGCAGAAGGCAAGCTTTACTGGAACAGCTTCCATCCTGCGATATATCTGTACACGCATCAAACATCTGATTTGCCCTATGCCAGGTCCTTGGTAAGGACATCGATAGTAGACAAAAATGCCAACCCAGTCTGGACACCTGACGACTATGCAATATATAATTTATTATATTATATATATTGTGTTGTTTGTTGTTGTTGTTGTTTCGGTTGCCTCGTTCTGATGTCTGTTGTTATTTGTTCATCAATTTCATACGAACCCACACGCCAGATATTCACGTGTCAAAAACTAAGCTACAATTTATTGATGATTGGAACAACACAAACCATAACATTCAAAGGTACAAGAGCTGCAATATTTGGGGTGAATTCTCAGTCTTAGCATTAAACAAAAGGTATTAATACTGTCATCAGATTTGTATAAATTAGAATTCTTTTTATTAGCCAAGTGTGAACTGGACCCCACAAAGAATTGTCTTGGTGGAATACTCTCAGTAATATGTAAAAGAAAAGGATAATTCATCAAGAGTCAAGTATCATAAGGTACAACCTTCAAATAGTCTAAGGGTAAAATAAGCAATCGAACATACTGGGAAACAGCAATAGAAATTTGTAAGGATACAAGTTGACAAAGTTACAGTTACAGTCACAAGTAGAGGGGATGAAGTGATAAGGAGTGATAGGAAATTAATAGTAATAGTAGTACAAACTTTGTAATAGTTGGACAGTGTTGGGGAAATTATTTGTTCAGACAGAGTGATGGCGTTTGGGAAAAAAACATTCTTGTGGTCTAGTTGTTCTGGTGTGCAGTGCTCTATAGCGTCGTTTTGAGGGTAGGAGTTGAAACAGTTTATGTCCGGGATGTGAGGGATCTGTAAATATGTAAATTATAGTACCTGCCTGCTGAAAGGTTTGTCATTTCCAGCTATATAATACCAAAAGCCAATCATATCCACAAGCGATTGGTAGATCATACAATTTTGTCATTGGAGCACTCTCCTATCAAATGGGAATATTTTAGAGTAGATTGGAACTGGAAAATGCTCCCATATAATATATGCAGAAACATTCACTCATTTAATACCATTATACATTTTGATGGTTTAAATCTATAATTAAATCAATAATGCTTTCAAAAGTAGACAGTACATTAAATGCTGATGAGCGGAACCACAGAACACAAAACATTGTAGACACTGTTCATTCATTTGTTTGTTTGTGTGGTTGACTGATTGATTGCATTTTATATATTTCCCTTGATCTGAGCTCAACCCCTGACGATTTTATGGAGTCAGCTATGGAGTTTACTTGGCAATAATACAGAAATGTTTGCCATTCTTTTTTTCTAGGATACTTTTTAAATCTCAGATTAATGTTTAGCCCCTAGGTTTACTGGTATCATGTTCTGACTTCAGCAAAGACAGAGAATGTCCATGAAATTGGCAGGCAGTGTGAGCATGATCAGGTGCTTGGGGATAAGACCTGAAGAAATGCTGGGGTTGAATATACACATACTGTGGAATGAAGGATTTTCAGCAAGACTTGCAAAAGCATCAAGAAGGTTTGCTTGGAAAGATGGCAGCAGACTGGCAGTCACCAGAGGGTTGGGGAAGCAGGAGAAAGAGCATCCTTGAGTCCCACAGCTTCATAGGAATCCCAGACAGACAGTCTGGAATCAAATATTATATAATATCTTGAAAAGTACTAAGGGTTGTGTTCTGTATGGAACTTGGTAGGTTCCAAGTTCCTTATTCTGATTGGCTGAAAAGGCCATTCTTGGATTGGCTGTTAGAGAGCCAATCCGATTAGCCCACCAAACAGCGGGAACAGTTAAAACAGTGTCATTGGCCACAAGCTGTGGGCAAGCCGCTATATAAAGAGCTGCCGCAGCTTGGGCTCTCGTTCTGTTTCTATTGCTTAGTAAATTAAATAAAAAAGTTTGTTGTTGGAACCCGGTCTTGCACGCTTCTTTCTGGACGGAACAGGTTGAGTCAGAGTTTTGATCAGGAACATATCAAGGTAAGAAAGAAATAGAAATGAAGAGGATGATACCACAGAGCACAAAGCCAGATCTTTTTCAGTAGCTTGTCTTGTCTAATCTTTAAATTTATTTGTATTTAAAAATATTTTGGCTGTTCCCCAGAACAGTTAAAAAAATACTGTTCTGTTAACAGTTTAAAAAATCCTGATTAATGTAAAATATTAAAATGAGCTGGTTCTGCTGTTTTCTTTTTTAATCAATTTAGTAAAGTCACGTGCAATGTTCTTTTAAAGTGGGGCTTTTTATGGGAACAACAGAGATCATTCATTTTTATGGGCAAAGCCAGTCTACATTAATACAAGATAGCAGAAAAATCAGTCTACATTTAATGCATGATAGCAGAAAACAACATAGCTGGATTAAGCCTCAGCTTCCATAGTCATCAGTCAGTAGGTATAATGCTAGAAGCAATTGTGAGTTTGCTTTTAGCGTTAGGCCTGGGGCAATGAACATTGTAGCTCTGAGCTTTGTTTTCTTTTCCCCCCAAAATTTCCTAACTTTCTCATACTGCAAACCAGCCAGATGTTTTTATCAGTATGACTAGTCCAATATACCAATGTTCACCATAACTAGGGAAAATGTAGGGGAATATCCTAATGACAAAAAATAAAATTATTCTTTTCTCATAGCCCAATTAATTTGATGCAACAATTTTACCCAATTTATTGTAAGAAATCAAAGATTTCAAGGTTTCAAAGGTTCAAAGACCTTCAAGTACAAGGTCAAAACCAGATATGTTTCTAGTGACCACCATTTGAATCCTTCATTGTGATAAATGAATTTTTCTCTTATGAGAGAAAAAGAGTTGACAATTATATCCCCGAGGATGTTTTATTCAAAATTACATCTTAAAATAAATATTATAAATTCATTTATAGTTAGCTAATGAATCTGGGTTGCAAAAATCTGGGCAAATACTTTGAACTCAAAGTATACTAGAAATACTTTGAATTTCTGCATCACTTTCCTTCCATTTAGTGGTTTTCAAGATTTGTGCAAACCAATACTAGTTTATAAAGGAACTTAACTGATATTTCTTTTTTTTTTTTATAAAGAATTTTATTAATTTTTAACAAACAAACATATACAAACAAAACACAAAACATA